>JAHWFP010201249.1:33985-71714 GCA_023313725.1 Lithobius niger | reverse complement strand
ACAAGTTAAACTGTAGTTTTCAGTTGCGATTATAGACTGAAAATGCAGTTTAATACAGTTACTGGTTTTAAATGAGGTTATTGTGAATGGTAACTTCAGTTATAAAGAGAAGAAACTATATGAAGGAGCATATTTAACAAATTTTTCAATTTGACCATTCATGCTGCAGTAGTCCCTGCCTCACCATCACTTTTATGAGGTTCTACTAATCGACTTTGGAAAACAGTTGCTGACCAAGATTGCATGTACCCTAAATCCTCTTCCAACCCACTAAATGCCTGTTTAAAACTACAATTTAACATCAAATTTTTTTAAAAGCAGATGTACCATTGTAATCTACAAGGGCCGATTTCACTTTTAAATGACGTTTTAATGAGTGAATAGCTTTTTCAACCGCTAGTAAACTCCAGTTTTACACAGAAACTGCAATTCCAAACCACAGGCAACTGAATTTTAAAGATACATATAAATAGTTTTTAATGCTAATAATTACAATTCTTTAACTGATTTAATGAACTGATTGTTTATGTTAAGGTAGGTAACTGGCTATGTAGCTTATGAATAATCCTGTCTCAGATCACAGGATTTAATAATCATTTAGATTTAGCTACTTCTAGATTAGACCAGAGGCAACTTAAAACGTTCAACTGCAAGTAAACTGTAGTTTTACACAGAAAATTTAGTTCCAAACTGCAGATTACTGAATTTTAAGATTACCGTACTCTTGAATACTTTTTGATGATAATAATTACAATGTTTTTTAACTGATTTGATTATTAATATTAAAAAGTATTTACAGTTTTTTTTAAATTTTAGTTTTCTGTGGATTGGAACTGCAGTTCCGACATAACACTGCAGTTTACTAGCAGTTGGAATTGCTGTTAAATTTAAAGTTTTAAACACTTCCTAAATTATGATGAAGTTTTAATCAAATGTAATGGAGTTCGCAAAGTTTAAAACAAAAGAGGCCAATTGATTGTTTAAAATGAAGATCAGCACTCCTTTATTTTAGCAGTTATAATTAAAATACAAATGCTACAACCATACTTATTAACTTTAACGAGTGAGTAGGTATATAAGGCTGATTCATACATGACAACCTTGTAAGTAAACCATAATGAGTAGCTAGGATCAGTAAGGAAAGTAAAATAGGTCGTATATATATGTTAATACCCTAAACTAATACGGATTAGATTGCTGAATAAAAATAAGTTCCATAGTAACTATCGTTCTGTGAATTGCATTTTTGTTAATATACTGCAGTTTTTAATGCAGAACTGCAGTTTCATAAAGTGGTGTGATGGAGGTATGGACAATATTGCTTTTTCAATTCAAATAAATTGGGCTACATAAACCGTATAGTATAAACAATGCGAGAGCCGACCACCAAGAACCACACATCACTTGTAATTCGTGTCAGTACTGCCCTTTTCATGGGTTTCTTGTTTCACAAATTTTAAGAATTTTTTTTTACGTCGTGCTCAGTACAGATTTTTCCATCGATTTCTTGTCACTTCGCTTTCTGATGACCCCTCACTTGGCAAAACGGCTGCAAAAGGTCAAGTATAAACGCCCAGGTTTGATTGAAAGTCAGGCCTATACAAGACACTAACTCTTATCCAAAGCTGCTAGTATTTAGCACAAATAAGGCAGGAACCGACTGATGACTTTACGTAAACATTGATGCCGGCATGTATTATTGAGACATTGTTGTGTGATTGTTGCAAATGGTAATTTTTTGTTAATTTCGGCTATTTAGGACCCAGAATGGACTTTACTTTTACACCTACACAACGTACGGATTAATTACTGTATTACGACCAACTTCTCTTATTTGTACTTTCTATTTTCAGAGGGGAAGATGATCATCCCCACCAAGCACCCAACCAAGTATAAATTGAATATTTTTAATGTGGATACATAGATAAAACTGGGATTGGTCTTCTTATACCTTTACTGTCGAGCAGTTTCTTAGCTGTTTCGTTAAAAAATCAGTCAGTGCTAATTCAGTCTTTAAACTTACAGCTTAAGATTTTGACGAAAAGTACACCGAATCTGACCAATTTCAGGTCAACATCTATCCAAAACCTAGGTAGATTATTTTCGGCTACGCAACATCTTGTTGGACCTATAAAACTATTACTTGGATGCTTAAATTAAGAGCTCACACGTTTATTAAATAGGAAAAAAAGACGTATTTATTTAAAACAAAATCGTTGGGCATTAGGTTAGACCAAATTTTTAGAAACGTACATTTTAAATTGCAGAACAATTGCAATAAAATATTAAAATTCGTGTATGGTTTTATCAGGAGGTGCAGAAATTAAATGTGAACCAGTAATTTAATTAAGGACAGGTAAAAAGATGTTAACTAAATAAAAACTACGAAGTAAAATTATAATTTTTCGTGCAAGTAAATGCGTTTACGACAATAACGACAGTTTGGTGTAATTTATTACAATTAGTAATAAAAGCTATGTAACACGAAAAATTTAGTTTTTTAAATCGTTTTATCGAAGTTTTAAATTTGCTGGTAATTTTAAATACAATTATTTGCATTTTAATTTAAGGAATGAAAATTTTAACATAATTTGCACAAGATGGTCAAAGAACCATCAAAAACCAAAAACCATGTGGCCGTTTTTAAGCCATTTTTAACCCGGGCGCCCCCCGGGGGGGTGTGGGGGGGGGGGTGGTGGGGGGGCGGCGCCGAAGAGAAAAAACCACGTGGTTCATAGCCACCTCCCCCCTCCACATACTTAAATAAAAATTACATCTTAATGTGTTTCCGGTACCACTTCATATAACATTTGTGTTATTGTGTGGTAAAAAATTTGGTGAATTGACAGTGTTCGACATGACAAACCCAACAAAGTACTTCACTTTCGATTTTAATAAACGCAGCTGTTTGATTCATCGTGTGAAATTTATTCTCCAATTTTTTTGACTATCTGCAACGGCCGCTAGACTAAATTTCATCCTAGATTTGTAATTGAGATGGAAAATAGAAAATTGTAACCTCACACGTTCAATATTACATAGGCCATCACTGCATTGAAATGACCCAGTGAAGCACTCGACATTTTTGCCACACACTATTTAAATGAATTTAGTACGAGTGAGGGAAACGCAGTCTTACGTTGTTGAGGATTTCTAATACAAGCAACGGTATCTTTCACTACTACGCAAGAAATTTAATTTGGTTGACTGGGGCTGAGACGTTAAGGCCGATATAAGAACAATATAAGGCTGTATGAGATGCTATGCATAGAGACTCTTGTACGCTAGATCATCAATTCATTGGAGGTAAGGGCTTTCCCTTCAATGCAATAGCCACGTGGTTTACTTGGAATAACCCCCCTCCCCCATTGTAGTTACATGTGGCCGAAATCCGACCTCCTCCTCCCCACCCCCTGGCCGACCACGTGGTTTTTTAATGGTCCCTTATGCAGTTTGAACCGACAGGGGGAAAAAAAGATAAAAAGCTATTGGAACCCTCTCGAATGACTAATGATTTGGGAGACCAAAGTCGGGCGATGAACACAACATGTCAACGGATAACTTTTTCTTTAACCTAACCTATCCCTTACATGTCGCAGTGGATTACAGGCCTCCTAGCGGCATAGCCTGGGTATCGACTATAAAGGAACCGGCATCGAAGCGAGTTGTATTACATAATTACCTCTTGCCACTTATTACAACTTGTTCCGATGTTAAAAACTTTTCAAATGGTAGTGACACCATAGACGCGCATTATGACCACTCTATATCACTTCTTTACAGGGGTTGTCTTCTTATCCCCTCCGCCAGAAGCTCCTGGGAATCCCTACAGCCACCAGTTCTCCCTTCAGAGAAATGGCTCTGAATAGTTCATTCTTACAGTTACCACTCCGCTACTCCACCAGGCCCCACCCACATCCTGCCGTCTCACTATACACTACGTTTCATCGTCGACTTACATGACTATTCCGCGGGGCGCCGCTCCATTATAGCCTCTATTGTTCGCACATATTTTAACGCATTTAATCTCGTGTTTTTAATTTTTTAAGTCCATTTTTAAGACTACTCACACCTCTACCCTATCGTATCCTATCCTACACTTCCCTACACTTTCCTTACACCATTCCCCACATGAACCAGTATATTATTTTTTCTACGTCATTAGATATCTTAGTAATTCGTAGTTCGGAACGAAGTGGTTTGTTTTAATGCTATTTCGATTTTATCAAGTAAAAAGCACGAGTGCTGTTGGTGTAGTTCTTACCGCAACTTTACTCTGACATGTAGGAAAATTGCCCGTTCGTTAGGCTAGAAGCACGAAAAAATTATCTAAAAACCTATGTGACTTGTAGAAAGTTCACTTTTAGATGTATTGATGCTTAAAAGGTCTACTTCCTTTCCTATCAAGAATAAAATCCTTTCCTTTCCGACGGTAAACGTCTCTACTTTTTCAACGTTTGCAAACTGTCAACAAAGGAACTATGAAGAAAAACCACTGTTCAAAGCGATGTAAACGATTACCATTCTAAATAACTACAAAAATGTAATGAAGTATCTAGAATCGACACAGGTTTGCTCTAATAGGCAACCCGGACCACTGCACTGTGACTGAGGTTGGCGCTAATGACCAAGTTGTCGACGCGCCATTAAGCCTCAATCCCCCCTCTAATAGGTCTTGTTTTCAATTGAAAAAACCTTGTGCTTTGTACAACAATAACAGAAATAGGTATTAAAAATCGATGAAAATGCTATCTTCTTTATTAACTATTCGACTCGGCGTCCCGCTTGCAAGCCGGCCCTCCTCTGAGAAAGTAAATGTTGGGATATTGTATTACCTTTACCATTGGTATTTTACTTTTTCTACGGATCTAAATAACGAAACGGAACTCTCCTTTAACACTGCCTATCCTATACGTAATACTAATAACGGAAAAGGTAAACAGGCCTACCTTCTCTTCTGTCGAATGCAGTTTGAATTCCTTCGTACGCACTTCGCTTTGCTTTTTTTCCCTTGTGAAATAGAATAGAATAGAATAGAGAACCCGACGGTGCAAGCAAAAGCCAAGAAGCACCCCCCCCCTCCCCCCAAACCCACACACACACACACCCAAACCAAGGACCAACCACCAGGAAAAGCCTAAGCAAGAAAACGGTCCAGCCGACTTTTGAAAGCATCAAGCGAAGTGGAAAGAACAACCGAAACAGGAAGGGCATTCCAAGCCTCGACCACGCGTTCTGAGAAAAGCCAGTGCCGAACATTACCAGAGGAGACACTTCCACAGAGTTTGAGGGAATGCCCCCTGGTCAAAGTGTGAGAGAGACAAAAAAAGTCGGCTGCCTGGACGTCAATAAGGTGGTTTAATATTTGGTAAGTGAGGATAAGGTCACCCCGGAGGAACCTGGTTTTGACCGAGGTCAAGTTTAGTTTGCGAAGTCGTTCATCATAAGACAAATTTTTGAAGGGGAGGGCACCATTTAGTGAGGCGGCGTTGACAAGTCTCAAGACGGGCGAAGAAAGAAGCATAACAGGGGCGGCCAACCTGAGAGCAGAATTCGAGCGTAGAGCGAAGGAAGGTTTTGTACAGGAGAGCAAACAGCTTAGGTGAGCCAGCAGAGAAAGTTTTAAGAATGTAGTGGGCTTTTTTGAAGACTTTGCGGATGATGTAATCAGTATTGGCATGAAATTTCAGGGAAGAATCAACCAAAATGCCCAAGTCCCTATGTCATTTTTGTTGACTGGGCCCTACAACACAACCCCGCCACAATGCACCAATATTGAACGCCGCCGAGAGGTATCTGCATAATTTTTACATCCCTTCCCATTGTCTTCTCTTTTTTTCGTTCCTCATATTAGGGGTTTTCTCTCTCTCTTTTTTTCTCTACTTTAGCTAGTTCAGGAAATTCCAGAAATGGCCCTCTCTCAATATCTCTTGCAATATAGCTTGTGGGAGTGCTTTCGACGAGAGCTAGCTCTTCATCGTACTTTACGCACAAACTTAGAGGTAGCTGGTATAATTACACCTACCAAACCTTCTTAAACGTTTGGTTTTTTTTTTCGGCCCTATTTTCGGTCCTATCTTCTTTATTAATTCTCTTTTTCTTTTTTTTTAATTTTGCTTCGGCTATTTTAATTCACGGTCGCACATATAGAGCAAATTTCCATATATCCACTAACTTTTAGTGACGAATTGAAAAACATGCCTACCTTCTAATTAGCCGTTCGTGGGTCAAAATTATGAATGGCGAATGTGAAACAGCAACTTTTTAACGCGGCTCGTATTGTTCCTACAATAATATTAACTTACGTTGCTTTTTCACCAGCAGACTGTGCACCTCCGCGTTCGGGGCAATTTGGGCGTTTTTTACACGAATTTGTTATCGAACTTGATGTTTATTTACATGTATATCGGTGCCAAGCTCTTAGGCCTATTCATAGATGAACGCACCTCACCCCCGAGACTCAAATGTAGTACTCCATCGTCCACAGTCCCAATACACACCTGCCCCATAATACTAGATAATCGACAGAGAGATACACTACTAACAAGGAACTAAAAGCTAAGTTTACATACAGTATTCTGGCCTTTTTATAAAGCGAGTTAAGCTAAACAAATTTAAAAAATGTTAAAACTATTAACAGATTTTGCAGTGATGGGGATTTTCATGTGCACATACTGGGATCACTCTCTTGGCAAAAAATTTACGCCAACAATCCAGTTTGGTAGAAGGAATGGTTAATTTAAAACAATGACAAAGAGTCCAAACAGCAGGGCTAAAATTTAAAAATAGAGAGATCCACAGCGAGAATCCATGAATAATCTTAAAAATTAAAATTAGGTCAGACTTTAGCCTTCTGAGTTCAAGGAAATCAATTCCTGTCCTTTTTAGATGCAAGCAAAACTGTAAATGTTGCTTGCCTGGCAACATTTTGGTGAATCGTTGCTCTACAGACTCAAGAAGGTCTATATCTTTTAGCAGGCATGGAGACCAAACAGGGCTTGCATATTCCAGTACGGGTCTCACATACCCCATAAATGCTCAAATCTTTGTTGGAACATTACCAGAAATAAAACAACCTCGTACAATTGCTGCACGTCAATTTGCAGTAGCCACAACATGTCCACGGTGAGCAGTCGATTTCAAGTCAGCAGCAAAACATACCCCAAGGTCTTTTACGGAGTTTACATTTTGTAGAGGAACATTTTTATGTGGTACGCAAAATATACATTTTGGCATCTAAAATGAAAAGTATTACATTTATTATAAGAGAGTGGCAATTGCCAACTCAAAGCCTTGTTAGAAAAGTTATCGATGTATTCATTTAGTGCTTCGTTGTCACGAATGTCCATTACAGCTGAGTGTAGTTTTAAATCATCGTCAAGTTTTTCTTGGTTAGCATTACTTGAATTGCAAACCAGGTCGTTTAAATACAGACCTAACAAAAGGTCACCCAGCACAGATCCCTGTGGTACCTCACTAGTGATGTTTGCTGGAATCGAATTTAAGAATAACCCATAACAACCCTTTAAGCGCAATGAGAGACGAGAGCCTCAATCCAAGATAAATTCATAATATGAAAACTTGAAATGAGTTTGTTGTGAACCACAGCTTCAAAGGTTTTTGAAAATCAGACAAAATGACATCGGAGGAAACAGCCTGATCCAAGGCTTCAATTCATTTGTGTAATGCAAGTATTGTAGGAAAGCGTGCAGTTAGTTAGATAGATAAAAGAAAGCCAGACGCACGGTGAAAAAAACACAACTTATATTTCAGCATCAGTTTGCAATGCCATCTTCAGAGTCAAAACAACTGCACTTCTTTCATTTAGGTTTATCAATGCATTGCTTTTTTTTTAAATTTCGTATCTGAAATAACAGTAAGTTTAACAGTGTTTAACAATAAATGAAGTTTCGAACAAATGCGTGGAAGGCATACATTAAAACAGTTTAACTTGGTGCAATGGGAACAAATGCATATTAGCCAAATGAACGTGATTTAAAAGCTGGTCCTTCATAAAAACTGATGGGCACAATGCACCAGTATCTATACTTTCCCGCTTCACGTTTTAAATTTTCGTACACGACTCCTTCCACATTTCCGAACACATCACCTTCCAATCCAATACCATACGTCACTTCCCTTTTCCTCCATTACAATCCACAATGGTCACTGACTAGTCTTGAATATGTCGTCTCTGGTTAGGATGTTAGTACATAGTTTTAAACTTTTAAAATAGGTAACAGTGATTTTAACACGTACTTAAATGTATGCACATCATTATTTTATTAAATATGAAGGACCAGCTTTTAAATCACGTTCGTGTGGCTAATATGCACTTGTTCCTATTGCACCAAGGTAAAGGTTTTAATGTTTGCCCTCCACACATTTGTAAGAAACTTCATTTATTGTTAAAACACTGTTAAACTTACTGTTATTTTAAACACGAAATTTGACGAAAATGCAATGGATTGATGTACCTAAATGAAAGAAGTGTTGTTGTGTTTACTCTGAAGATGGCATCACAAACTGATGCCAAAATATAAGTTGTGTTTTTCTTCACCGTACATCTGGCTTTCTATTATCGGTCTGAAGCAAGTAGTAGTTGGTACAAAGATGAACGACTGGTGTTCTGTTACTAGAACACGTGTTACGAGCGAACCGTGTTTCTAGCACACAGGCAGAATAAGGGACTGGCCATTATTTATCACCGGGGTGGAGCTGGAGGTACTGGAGAGGTCATGACGTTTTTGGACTCTCTCGAGAGGAGGGTCGTACATTTTTCAGGTCCCGTCAAGGCGGGGGGCTCAAAACCACACTGACCAACTGGAAGAAAAAGTCATTTTTGCACTTAAAAAATAGCACTTTCATTAGTCAACATTTCTAAAAATGCCTCAGCTTCTGGGGCAAGCCCCCCAGACCCCCCCCCCCACCCCCATGATGTGAGTGTTACAAGGTTTTGGATCTTTTAGTACCAATTCTGTCAGTCTAGTTTTTACAAAAAACTTTGTAGAAAAGCCTTGGCACCTGGACTCTTGGCTTCTTCTATCTTTCAGGTGCTGACTATATTACGGGTGTGGGCATACGATCAAACAGTGTGTTCATCATACTTATTGTACGAATCTTGACAAGAGATGGGTGTAAGGAACATTTGATAGAACATTTTTAATCCAACATGTATTTTCGTTAAAAACGAGACAAGTTTCCTTACAACTAATGGTAACTGATAGTGAGGAGGGCTACTTACTTAGTTTGGCTACAGGACTAATCTTTGCTGCAAGAATCATCTGTAGACATTCATCAATGGGTATACGAAAAGTCCATTTTTATTGTGGGGGGTCATTATATTTGGACCTTGAGTGGGGACCTTTGACCAATAGTTGTAAGAACTATTGCAGGTGTAAATAGAAGATGGTTAGAGCATACATCTGCCTGCTGACTAGCTGAAAGACTAGGAATATAGCTATTATCAATTACTCCATTCGCAGTAAAAATCATGTTTAATACATTGGCCTTAGACAGAGCATTGGTTAAGAATGTGTATCATTCACCATTAAAAGTGGCATAGATGTAAGACACACCGGTCTTTTCGCAAAAGAAGCATAAAAGGGAAGGTGTGTTTCCCTAAGTAATGATCTTTGTTCACGGGAACAATTCTAGTTCTTTACACGGGATGCATATTTCTGTACACACTCATATTTTAAGTTAAAATGTTTTCATTTTTCCAAATCTCCTTTGTAGCGGTGCCACAATTTTAACTTCCTGTGACAAATTGTTCGGATGTCCTTTGGCAAGGAATTACATGAAATGTTTTTATTTCCTACTTGCTTTTGGAGCTACAAAACTGAACTTCCTGCCTGATAAAGGCAGCAAAATTTTCCCAGGCAGAATTAACACTAACATTCATTGGAAGGTGTTTAATACAATCAATCACAGCTAGCTGTGACCTCAACTGATCAAAGATGATAGGAAGTTATCTGTAGGAAAATAGCTCATAGGCTGAAAGAAAAAATGAATTTTAAAAACTACCATTAGGATCACTTAATCCAAGATGGATGTCAATTTTAACATCGTACGCCAACCGGTCATCATCTGTCAAAATCAATTCAAGAATGTGTTTTCGTCAGGAAGGCTCCATCACCAGCTCTGAGAAACCGTAGACTGCAATATGATCCTAGAAACGGTGGTGGGTGATATTCAGAGCAACATTAGAATTCCAATCAACAGTAGAAAGATTGAAATCACCAACACCAATATTTGAATGATCACGTTTACAATCTGGATTTTAAAAAGTGTCCATGTGATCAATTTGGCACTCCTTGTATCCGTCAGGATTATAACCCAGGATGAAGTTAATCATTGAGGAAATAAGTTCTACAGAAAACGCACAGATTTATGCCCGATCCGGCCCAGTACAATGTCAAGATCCCAAAGAAACACAACACAGATTCCTCCTGCACGAGATCCTACGGATACCGTAGGGGTACCTGTTTAACCACCATGGCATCAGCGATTTTAACCTGGTTTCAACAATAAAAATGAGGTCGTACGTGCTGGAGGCTAACAGGTGGTGAAATTCAACCACATTGGCGACAAGACTTTTAACATTTAGGCATTGCAAGTTTTGCCTAAGTGAGAGAAGTGGTGTAACACAGGTTAGGGTTGGTTGCAGATGTTTATGAACAGTCCCATTTACAGGCTGTAGTTTTCCTGCTCAGCGTGCAAAGTAATCAGGTTATTCTGCAACATGTCTTTACCCTTGCATGTAAGATGTATGCCATCATGGGCCATTATGCCAAAGCTCATCACATGTTCGTCAATTAAGGCAAAATTACAATTTAATGATACACATTTGTCTCAGGAGAATGTTTATTTGATTTACTTTGTAGTCCTAATAAGCTAAATTTCTATTTTACAGTAGAAAAAGACCAATGAAGGTTGCCTTTGCCTGAAGTTTCGGGGATCTAACCTCCTGTACCACTAATGACAAATACATAACAATTTGTTCAAGCTTGTCACTTGAAATGTTGTTCGAGCCAGCGGAAATAATTATAGAGAGTGAAAGAACAGTATTTTTAAGGGTCTCCAGAAGTCTACTGATCAGCTCTTAACCCAGGCCCTGTTCAAGTCTTTGAAAATGATCTTACCTTAAATGACGAGGTTTTGGATTGGAGATCGCTAACACTGTTGATTCGTTTAATCCCATTTTTCCGTTACATTTCCGAGCCAGTCTTCATCATTTGGTAGTGCAAGGGTTTTAGAAATGCCCCTCTCCTGTGTGGCATAGTCGCTGCATGTACAGTTCGGATTCCACATTCTCCAGGGGACATGCAGTGCAGGTGGATCCCGAACAATAACACTACGTTTGTCTAAGGGTTACTCAAAACAGTGCTAACAATGATTTGGTCGGAATTCCCGTTACAAGCATCTAGTTTTGGCCCAGTAGTGTTTGCTGCGAGTTCAGTCAAAGCCCGAATAAATTTCTGTTCTGCGTTCACAATTTTAGATTCCAGGTTTGAAGGTTTTGCTGTCATCTGCTTACAGATGGAATTTAAAGTTTCAAGAAGTGTTCCACAATATTCAGCAGATGAAATAGCGGGAGACTTACAGAAGGCACACTGGTCGTTTGTGCCTGTCGAAAATTTTTGAGAAAGTGCATATTCAACCTGGTCTTGAACCAATGTTTGAACTCCAATTTGGCAGTTAGAAACAATTTTGGACAGGATATCAAGATGGGCAATAATTTCGGTGATCACAATGTCTCTCTCAAGACTGCGCAGCTCGATGGCTGATCGGATGAGACTTAATTAAGAGAACGCTTCACTTAGAGATATTTCACTAAGATTAAGTTGGTAAGAATTTATCGGATCAGTTGATGACAAATCACACAAATATAAGTCAATGGTCGGAATTTTGAATACGACTTGGAGGAAGTTGTATGCCCTCAAAGGAAGAACATGGCTGAACCTTCTGCCGAGGCTCACACACAGGAGGTTCCTGGACAGGACTGATCCTTTCAATGCCACTTCAGTCTTATTCATCTCAGAAAGTGGTTCTTTGGCACCGTTGTTTAGCCTGTTCGCAATCCTCTTACTGCAATCCTCTTACTGTGTGCTCTGAAAACAATTCGTTTCTGTTTTACGCTCTTCTTAGAGACACAGTGCCAAGGTTTGGTAGATGGTGTGCTGGTCTTGATCTTCTCGATGATACAGCAATGACAAAGACAGGAATGAAAAGCTAATAATAATAATATTTTTAACAAGTCACATTTAAGTGTTCTCACCAAACTACTTATTCACACAGTAGACACTTAATGGGTTTTTCACCAGGGAGATGAAAGCCTCCCCAAAAGGGCGTAAAAGTGGTTCAAAAATTAAAAGAATGAGGGGAAAAGGCAGGGGTCTAGAGCTACCTCTTCTGTCCAAAGCAGCTAGAAAAAATTGTTCAATTGCATCAGTCCTGGGACGAGTCCTTAACCCACTTTCTGACTGTATTGGATAATACGAATGACAAGATGGCTGCCTCCACCACAGAATGTAAACACCAAGTTGAAACACTGATATTGTTGACTACGAAAACAGCCACAAATCTCTGGCGAAGCTCTAAATGTTCCTGGTGCATTCATTGACCACAGCAAGGACTTACATACTATCACACTACGTGTGATGGACTCACCACTGAACATTGCTTAGTGGGGGAGGGCTCGTTCCCGAGGTGAATGCAAAGAAGAACGGTAATTTTGGTATGACAAGAAGCACCAATATAGACCAGGTTTTGCGTAACAAATTTCCGGTTGAGCCAGCTATGTTGCGGGCATGAGGCAGCCATGTTGCAGGCAGGAGGCGGCCATGTTGGGGCAGGAGCCAGCCATATTGCGGGGGGGAATGCGGCCATGCTGGAGGGTGACGTCATATTACCTCCAACTGTAATAAGCGGCATTCGAAATCCACAAGCCAAACCCAAACAAACTCGTCAAGTCTGGAGGCAGAGGAGATTCTGCCCATGGGATTTCTGTTTGTTAAAGGTACCAAATAGTCTCCAGATGGATGAGTTTAGTTGAGTTTGGCTTGGTGGTTTTCGAAAGCATTCATAGATGCTGCCAAAGAAGAAACGCATAGAAACTAAACTCATAGACGCATAGAAACTAAATGCTTATGGTGATTTTTTCAAAATTTAACTTTTTTTGTTTAATTAAACATTTAACATATTTATGTACGCCTCTAAACATTTCTAATTTCAAAGCACGATGGGGAGGGGGAGAAAATTGGCAGACAGGTACGGAAGAGAACTTTTTTTTCGTGGCTGTGGGAAAATGTGGAGGGATGTGTTGATGACTAAGAAATTTTTTGGTTAGAGGCATAAACTTTTGGACTTGGGAGGAGGCGTGCCCCTAAATTTGTAACGTAACACGTAAAAATGGGGTGTAACCCGCCTCCCCCCCCAAAAAAAACTTGGTTATTGGCTATAAAAATCTGGCTATCAGACTAATTTGCTACCAGACGGGAAAATAGGCAAAAAGCAGCAATACAATTTCATCTGTCCCCCTCCCCCGGCAACGGAGAAAGTAGGCGGGGGGGGGGGGGGGGGGGGACATGAAATGAAAATAAACAACTTTAATAGTTTCTATTAAGCCAAAAGGGGAAAAATACTTAGTTAAGCCCTGGAATGACGCATAGTGTAAATCCTGGAAAAGTTGTGTGTTAATAACACAGTATGATGTTTTAACACGATTAAAAAATGGATGCCTTCGCAGCACTTGCACATAATATGCAAACGACACAAACAGGTGAGTATATAGTGCCGCAATTAGACTCTGTCAAAGGGGGAGGCAAGAGTAAAATGTATGGGTCTCAAAAGATCGAGCAATTTTGGGTGCAGGTTGTGGCCTATTTACACTAGTTTTATGTACAAATTCAGGGTCCCGGCTCAAAATTTAGGACCCCCTGCCTACTGGGCCCGGGTACCTTGCACACTTTTCACCCCTTTAATTGTGGCACTGCGTGAGTAATTATGATGTGCTACGAATTAACAGCTTTGTTCAGAAAACATAATAATAAAGAACATAACGCAATGCAGTTATTAAGCCAGTCACTGAAAAAAACGAAGCATTTTTTTTGGCTAGAACACATTTTGGGTAGTAAGGGGCTCAAAATTCCAATTGTTTCTTTTTATTTTATTTTTGTTTTTTTGTTTAACACAACTGTGAATAAATCCGCACAGATTGAACTGTATTGTCATAAATAATAAACTACAATCAGCGGCATCTACTGCCACTAGCAGCCAAGTAAACCACCCGTGAGCAGTCTATGTCCCGGTCGCGCATAGCTTTTGATCATTTTCAGTCATGTTGTCGATTGGATTTTGGTAGCTAAATACATTCGAATGCAATTTTTACGTTCGGAGCGTACTGTTTACGTTTCATAGTGAATATTCAGTAATTTCTTTGTCCAGAGTTACGGCCATATTGGATCCACAGTACACAGAAATACGTGACGTCAGTAGTTTTGTGCAAACCTTTCAAATAAAACGGACACGGAAACTCCTTTCCGGAAGCAGAAACTCCTTTCCGGAAGCGGAAACTCGGTAAACGGAAACTCACAAAAAAAATTAATCTCTGTTTATTATATTTTGCTTCTTACTAAAGTAAATGCTTTTCTCGTAGTTTGTTTTTTGAGTTTGTTGTTTTTGTGTGTGTGACAATAACTGTCAACAGAGCGGTTTTGTTTTTTAAAACTCCGTTATGTGCAAATCCAATGATCATGTTTTTGAGATGCGCTTCCTTGCAGCACTACGATTAGCTGTTTGGACACTTTGGGGGAAATGGGTAATATGACCCCACACCACGGTGTAAACGAACAGTCCACAACTCCATACTGAACCATCTACTCTTAGTCACTCCACCAGTGGATGAATGCGCATGCTCACATGACGTCACTTCTCTCCTGGCAGGCTGGCCACCAGGATACAGCACGGGGAACAACATATTTGCAGCAACACAACAGATAAAGGGAAAAAACGGAATGACAACTAATAAAGGTAATCGTCTCTTTTCATTTCACCTCAACTTTTAGCTCTTTCTGCCAGATTGATTTGCTTTGGGTTGGATTCGTTTTATGCGGAAAGCTTCATTTATATTAAGATATATTCTAGATACCAAGATCGCCTCCCCACCTTTACTAGGGGCAACAGGGGAAGGGGCAATATAAACCCAAAGACCCCCCCAAAACGTCAAACCGAAGAGAAACCAGAACGCAAAATTTAGCTAATTTCTATTTACAACCACCCACTTTTTTATGACTTTCTGCTCTAACATTAACATACGATAGTCTTTACAATCACTGAAGTCGTCCCTTGCCTACCACTAAGTTTGCTTTATTCCAAAACTTTCTACTTTTCAGGCTGCTTACGAAACAATAAAAATCGACAACGAAACAGCACTTTCAGCGCGAATGAAATCGGTCTCCATTGCTCTCGCATCATTCGCGTGTAGAGCCGCAGTCCGATCTTCATTCTAAAATATTTGAAAAGCATAATAGCCCGTGACCATAAGTTTCGTAGCCAATTGTTGCTTCTATTTAAAATTTTCGATTTTTTTGTTGCACGAAATTAGCTGCTCATGACATTTATTTACTAGTAGTACATTGCAAACCCTAGGCCAATGAGGGTACAGGAAGGTTTGACTGCGGTTTTACACGTGAACGAAGCGAGAGCAATGGCGGCCGATTTCGTTCACACTGAAAGTGCTATTGCATTGTCGACTTTTATTGTTTTGTAAGCAGCCTGAAAAGTTGTAAGTTTTGGAATGAAGAAAACTTGGCAGTAGGCAAGTGGAGACTTAAGTAATTGTAAAGAGGTATTGTATGTCCTTGTTCGAGCAGAAACTCATCAAAAAGTCGGCAATTGTAAATTGAAATAGACTAAATTTTGCGGTTCGGTTTCTCTTCAGTTTGACGTTTTTTTTTTGGGGGGGGGGCGGGGGGCCTTGGGGTTATATTGCCCCCTCCCCTGTACCCCCTAGTAAAGGTGGGGTGGCGATCTTGGCATCTGTAGTATTAATGAAGCTTTCCGCGTAAAACGAATCCAACTCAAAGCAAATTGATCAGGCAGAAAGAGTTAAAAGTTGATGTAAAGTAAAAATGGGCGATTACCTTTATTAGTTGGCAATCTGATGTTTTTGCCCTTCATCTGTTTCTGTTGTTGGTATGTAACATACAGGGAGCCTGCACAGAGAACAACAGTTGTTCCCCGTACCAGCTTCTTATGAGCCTGGCAGCCCAGGTGCGACGTAAGTTTTAAAAGTTTCGGTTGGATGTGGAGTGTTTTTGAGGATGTGGTAGCAGGTAGTGGCGATCGTTCTGTTTACATTTTATGACAAAAATGTACGTAGTCGTTCGCTGTGTCGCATTGCTATTTATTAGCCGAGATGCGTGTTCTAATTACAACTGTGAGATCGCAGCGCTACCTATTATTTGTCCTTAAGACATTTAATAGGAAAATTTATTTGTTAGCTCACAGTGAAACACACTCTCTCACAAAATTCACCAAGGACGGTAATAAAACTGTTTAATACTAAGAGAAAAGTAATAACGCTAAATTACTACTGCTAAAAACTACTGATCTCTATGCTGCATTACCAATGGGGGTTTTCTGGACAGGGGTAGACGGGTCATCAGCATAAAAAAAAATAATCAAGTCTAACAATCGAAAGTTATTTGTTATTCACAATCTCAAAATCAGCTCCTCCGTTTACAACTGACTAGGTAGTTATTTAATTCACTTACGACAAGCAATAAATGTGATCAGGGTTACGGACGGCTATCCCTACAATACACAGTTCTGTACTAAGCGACTGTTTCTTTAGCCAAACCTTACGACTATTATTTCTTACTGATTACAAGTGTTACTTTCATTTATGTTAGTAACAATTACTTCAGTTTTCATTTAACATGTGCAAATTGCACGCATATGAAATATCGTAAATCAATTACACCGGCTCGACAGTTAATCACTCAAACAATTATTCTCAATGGCTCGCATTAAACCTTAATGCAAAGCAAGTTTTTTCGCTTACCGTCACACAGTAGTTTTTTTTTGTGGCTTTCAGTTCCCTTTCTGTGATTATCGGCTGACGTCCCTTCGCAACTGAAAGAATCGATCTGGATTATTGTAAGTTTAGGTGCATCTGCTCACAGTTTAACTTTCGGTTACTTCAACCTTTACAAACAATCATTGCTACTCTAACTGATTTGGTATGATATTAAAAGTGAGATCTCATGCAGTGTAGAGAGCCTAGTGGACGGACTGTCCACGAGTCTTGGAATACAGCCAAGTTGCTTTCAAGAAGCTGGCGATAGACAATCACTCTTAAGAAAGTGCCAGAATATAAGGTGTTTCAACTCTTTGGCTACTGAATGCCCTGAAGGTAAGTTTTAGAATAAAATCCATCAATTTTGTGTTTCCCCACCCCGTGACATACATATGAACATATCAGTCAGAGAGACCTTGTTTCGATTTAGGTGACCAAGTATTTTTTGTACATTGATTTGTTAAAAGAATGAGGGTGAAAATCCTCACGTGTCTGGGGGTGGAATCTGGTATCTTATATAATGATTTTCAACAAATAGGTAAATGGTTATAATTTGAATGTGGGGGAATGACGTAGTTTGTTTACAAAACGGAGATCGGGAACAGGGAAGTGTACGGATTTCATTTTTTTTAGTAGAGGTCAATAGTTTTCTTGAAGGAAGTGCCGAATTTTATAGGGAAGCGTTTACAAAAAATAAGTTATATACACGGCAGTATGCTCCTTTCCCTTTTTAGAATGCGGTCAGCCATTCTTACTTTCTTCCCCCTCTGTGACCCTAGGATAGATGGGAGGGATCGAGTGCTTCCCTATTGGTCTCTTCCTATTCCCTGTTTACGAAAAGACGTAATTTTATCGTTTCAAGAAAAATAAAACGAAAAGCTATTCCTTTAGATTTGTACCATCGTGCTGAAAACCAACGAATGGGCACTTTCATAATCTCATCGAAGAACTCAGCGCTGAAGCTAAGTCCCATCAAAGTAGTTCATAGATGCTACGGTGAATTTTCCGATACCTCAGGGTGACGTCACCGCTGAAACATTGTACTCATAGCCTGCAGGTGCCGGTTTTTCTGCTGAACCCATCGACGAAAGATGGCTGACCTCCAGTAGTAGTTCGCTAGGAATATTTACGTAAATGAATTAAATAGTGGAGATTATCGTCACGCAGTATCTGCACTAAACTAAAAGAAGGTAACAGCCCACTCGATCATAAGTAATAAACGTTCTTATCGAATGGTATTTAATGTAAACCTCCTTAGCAACGTGCATGGCAAGACAAGGGTGATTGGTGAGTAAATCATGGTGAGCAAAAACACTTCTTTCCTGACACTGGCGTCCATTTTATTCATCTATCATTGCAGCGAGACCGTTTATAAACGACTTAAGCTTGACGTCACCTTAGGTGGTACCGGTCGGATTTTGGGTCATCGGTCGGTGAATTGTTTGCTGAGTTTATGAAAGTACCCATTATTATGTTTAAACAATACACAGGCTTGTGACTTATGAACACATTCATAGGTATATATTGGCTTTCTATTTTATTCATGACGGTGAGAAAGTACCAGTCCGGACGTTTCATAACACTTGATACGTTACTGCTAGATGTTATAGAAAAGTATGGAATGTACACAAAAATCATTAATGTTCAAATTAATGTGGTTCTTCATTTTTTTCAAACGTATCTTGGATGTCTGCAGTATTTTTATGGTTCATTTGATGCATTGGGATAAATTCGTGTTTATGATAAGTGTCCTTCGCTGCCACTCCCGTGATAGTGTTTATCTCAGCTGATCGGTATTTTTATTGATCACTTGATATTTTGCGGTACGTGAGTTCATTTGGAACTGGTGATTTGTGTGTGTATTGTAGAGTTATTTTGTATTGTCCGGCTACACACAGATATTGGTAGCTCGATCTTAACATGTGTAGAAAGGAGTGAATGAAGCCTGGTCGTGTATAGTAATCGGTGATCTGGTCGGTTTATCGGTCAAACGCTTGGTTTTCCTGTCGTCACGTGTAGAGTCCCAAATCTGCACGTGACACTCTCCTGCACTAAAATAGACCTTCCGGGGGCTCGAAAACTTCGTGCTCACAAAGGTCTTCACGCATATCGGATTTTATGACTTACATAAAAGTTCTTGGCTCCGGAAGTCTGTTAATCGGTTTGTTTGACCGATTCCATCCTCTCTCCTCTCCTGGTGAAATCTCTTCCGTTTGCCGCTAGATGGTGACTGTGGTTCCAGCCACTCTGCTCGTCTGCTTCGTTCTTGACCTTTTTAGCTTGGTGATGACACACTTTCACTGTTGTACTGAAGGTAGCTGGTGTTGTTCACGGTTACTGCTACTCCGCCTCGACCCTGAAGTTTCTAGTCGCCATTGAACTTCCATCTAGTAGAGACTTGAGTTTGGGACTTCTGCCATTGTTCCTTCTGTGTTGCTGGTCAGCCGTCTTCTTCAAACCATAAGCCAGTGTGACTAGAAAAAATCAATCTTGCAGAAAAGGCAAACACAAGACCTTTTTCAAACAACTCGAGTTTTCCTGATTTAACTGCCATTTTTAATTTAGTTAGAAATACCTCTGTAACACTGATCATGTTTTAACTGCCTATGTTTTTCATGGTTATTATTTATAGTTATAGCTAGTTAGCTCAGTTAAATATAGATTAAAGGTATAATTGTGATTATTAGTTTTTTTTTACATTTGAGACCCTTTTTTAGTTTTGAGTGGCGTTTGGAGTCTTCCAGGTTTAAAACAAAATGATTTAGTTTGACAGGGCCAAAGGTTCTAGGTAGGGCTTGGTTGTTCCCCGAGCACATTCCAATGCATGCCACTTGGCTTCTTACTGGAAAGCTCTATCACGCTTTTCCTGGTGTCGGATTTTTTCCGTGTTAGTGCCTTAAATCTAGTGTTAGATAATTTATATAAATATTTAGTTATAAGTTGCTATAAAAATAAAGTTTTAGGTAACTTTTAACATTTCAAAACATTAAATATTTCCACCACCATTTAACGTAATTATTTAGTTTGCAACAAGCGCTTTTTAGCTTTGGTAAGAAGTTTCCTTATAAACTTCCAACTTTAACGCTAGGTGAGAGGAAAATCAAATTAAAATTAAGTTTATATTTTAAGTGTTAATTTAAAGTCTATACTTGGCGAGAATAAGCAAACTTTATACTTTATATAAAATATTTAGTGCTCATTTCCTTTTCTTGTTTGCCAGAGTATTTCCTACTTTTAAAGTTTAGCAAAACAAGTAGCAAAAATTGCATTTCGGAAAGTGAAACCTTTATGTTGCTAAAACTATTTCAACTTTTTATTTACCTTCCCGTGCATGTAATACAAAATTTAACAACTGTTTAAAGCTACAAAAAAACGCAAGTATTTCTCAGTCAAATTGACTTCTGAATAAACTGAAATTTGCATTAACAACAACAATACTAGTGATTATCAAGTTACAGTTTTGACAGAATGTTGGTTATGACTGTCCTAACTAATTTTTCCAAACCAATGTTATGCAAATCGATAATACAAATGCTGTTGCTAGGCCTCCTATAATTAATATAATTACCCATTTTGTGTTGCCAGGAAATCCCGTTAACAAAGATAATAAACCAAAGTATGTGGGCCAACTTCCAGACGCGAAGTTTGCAAAATTTGTTACATGCTGTGCCTCTCTAGAACCAACTTCTATCTCGGGTTCATCCGAGCAAAAACGTACAATTTTCGCAAGAACTAGAACTTTTGGTCACTAGACACAGTTTTTCTGTTGAACACTGTCGGTCAGTCTGGAATGCTATCTTGATTAAAGTTGATTCGGTTTGCAACTGTACTGATTGTGTCGATACTGGTATATCTATGAACTCCACAGCTACAAGGCCTGGTAAACATGTAGACTTTACCTTGATCGTAAGTTCAGCCATGGATTTACAAGAAAAACACCCATCTGTGGCGACAATTTCTTCTGTACGTGGGCAGACAAGAGTATGTTCTATTCGTACCTTGAATTTAGAAAAAGCCAAGTGTATTATGACTGGTGCACTTTGTATCTGATTATAATGTAGTTGTCGATCAGGTCCCATGGTTAACTTGTGGTTCAACCAAACGTGTGGCAACAAGTTTGACTTTGCTGTTGTCATCTTGGTTAGGTATGATTCCCTTTTCTCACATGTAAGTTTGTCTTCGAAATACATGCAGTTTACCATTGCTTCGTCAAAATCAAATTGATTAGAATAAACGGCTGCTGATTGTACATCGCCGATTTTCCCACTTTCGGGTCTGCTTATCTCTGCGTCATCTGTAGGGTAGTTTACACGAGTAACCACATGTTTCTGGACAAGTTCAATGCCTTGGTCGAGATTGCCTAATGGGGTGACAGAAATTCGTTTATATGTCCCCCTGACGTTTAAGTATATGTTCTTCCACTGTGTTATTCTTCATGAAGCTTAGTTCAATGTTTGGTTGACAATGAGCACCCTTTACCTTGTGTACGGCATACGTTTTATCATGAGCTGGTACGAGGTATGCTTTGTAGTGAGGACAAGCATCACTAGTCCTTGTGGTACTTCCAGTTCATACTTGTGGCTCGGCAATTTAGTATACCACTATATGACTCCGCCTCTCTGGTAAGGCCTTCAAAATTGTACCCCTTACCACAGTGAACCCCCACCCGCAAAAGCAATTTTGAGCACAGGCTATCTGGCTTAGTACCCCTAACTCAGTCGGAAAAGTGGAGTATAATAATTAGGTATTTCAATTACATTCAAATTCCTTGAATTCCAACTTCAGTTGGAATACACTGTTTTCAGAATTGTCTAAAAACTTTAAGCAAATTGCGTAGTACGAATTCGCATGTAGTTTCGTGATGATCGGTGGTGCATTCTCTTATGGCACTCTGTATCATTTTATGGTCGCTGCATTGCTCTTGAGTGAGCGGTAGAACCATAAAAATTGCTATCAACACCTTATTCCTGCCATTTGCTGTTGTCTCACAATCTCATGTATGGCCTCACAGAGTTCATACTACTGTTCTCCTGATTTTATCATCTACGAGGTAGCCTAAGAGAAGTGACCATCAACACTTCCTCTTACTCCCCAATACGCCAAATAGATAATTGAGAAGATCAAACTCAGCCCTTGCCATATTGTTGTTAAAATAAGTCTTACGTACCATATGACTATTCCCACTGCTGCAATTGCTATTACATATCCTAGTATTACAAATTGTGATGGTATGTAATGTCGAAAATAAATTGCCTTCCAACACAGGATACAATCAATTTGAGAGCAATATGGTTTCCCTTCAACTGTAAACTTGGCTTCTAGACTGGATCCATTCAGTTGTACTAAGACAACTTCTAGATTGCCGGAAGTTAACAAAAATTCTTCCGGTATTAACATTTCAAGCGGATTGCCGGTACCCAATTTCTTTGCATATTCCATTCATCCTTTCTGCAAAATTACTACTCCATAATTATCTACGGTTATGACTGGTGATCTAAACTTGATGCTCCCTTGCTTCGTCTTCACTTGAGACTCACCGATACTCATAAGACGTCTATGCTTATGATGACGTATGTGATGCTCATTTTTTGGTATGTCTAATTCGACTCCTGATATATCTCTCTATCGTCTAGGTGTGTATATATTACTGGCATTATACAGGCATACTCTATATGACACTAGAAAACTGTTGCTAATATTTCCTTCAGCATGTGTTATTAGTACGCTTATCTGTACTGGAACGATGTTGCATCTGCAAGGGTTATTTGGGTCGCAGGACTGCTCTTTACAGTAATTTAAAGAACCACTACAAGCTATTGCTCCAGTACATTTACACTCTGGTAACCCTGGTTTGCAGCACGAGTACCCTTTCACAGTACCTTTCTCATTTTCGTACTGTCTAAATGTAAGCTGGATTGGAGTGGCAAGTGAGTTATTTGTCAGGAATAAACTTGTTTGCCACCCTAACATACATGCATCACAATTCACGCCGCGTGCACAAAAATTACTTGGTATCTGCATTCATCTTGTTGTAGTCTGTGTTCTCCAGATCTTACCTCCATATTCGAAATAACACAATTCAAGGGCGTATATTGGTAAGCCATCAATAGAAGGTTCATTGCTTTTGTCTGACTGATTAGCTAGGGCATTCTTTTGTATAGTCAGTGTTTTAGTGACTGCAGGCCCTGTTGACTGTATGCTTTTTATTCCAACCATAAGGAATACCACTGAAATCCACTTGTGAATAATGCTTGGGATTATTTTGTAAAGGATAAGGGACAAGAGTTAGGGATGAAGCTTTGGTCTTTATAACTTCTCCTTTTATCTGTATTCATTTATTCACATCCCATATTTAATCCCTAGATCTCAACTAACAGTTAACCATCTCGGTTCACTAACTCCATTAACCACATTTTATCCTTTTCCCTGATTAATTGTTAACTGTCTCCTTTTACTAACCTTACTTAACATATCGATCGTCCGACTTATTAATTGGTGTTAAGCCGACTAAGTGTAATTATAATACAGTATTACACTGGGGGTTTCTGGGTGTAGCCAAGAATTTTTATGGTCTGGGGTGCCATTTAGCCATCATAGAAATGACAGCAGAGATGGGGTAAATACGTGACAGTTTCCCTCCCCAAGCTTCCTTTCATCCTTTACAAGCTTACAACCTTATTAGCCTGTTTTCATGTAGGTCAGTTCAAAGGTTTGGTACCTGGGTAACAGCTTACCAAACAATTCAGATTACAAGTATTTATCTGCCTTTTTACCTTGTTGTTGCAAATAGCAAGGCATGAAGTAAGAGTTGTAGTTCAACGACTCCTGCTATTAGTCCATTACTTCTACGTACTCTGTCCGATTTTGTAAGTTTTATATGCAGGATTAATATAAAGAGTCCTGGTAACTTACTGTCGATTATCTGACTGGAAAACGGTGCTGGGCTGTCGTGTCTTCCCAGACTTCAGGCTTATAAAAGTCTGCTCCTTACCGCCTTAAGGTGTGTTGGTATGATAAACAAAAAATCATATGCAAGGCTTTGATCCTTTTGCTTTGTTAGCAACTTTCCAGATTGTGGATTATTACCTTGGTTAATTTTTCTGGGCCGAAGGTAGAAAGGTGAATATTCATTAACCCCTCAAAAATCCTTTACGATGGTTATCATTTGTATTATCATTATTCCTAATGTACTAGGTCACTTTTAGTACATTCTTCTGAGGGCAAATCTGGCAATAACAAGATTTTTATTGTGGGACCCCTTTTAAAGCTCCTTTTTACTTTTACGTTTTTCCCATATATTTCTACATCACTTGGATGGGGGGGGTCGGGTCTTGATCCCAAGTGTCCAAAATTCGAAATACTGCATTTCCCCCCTTGCCACCTTTGAAGTAAAAATAATACTCCCATGTCTGTGATGTAATACAACACCATCTTGGTTGGAGTTTGGTTCTTTGGTCCAAGTACACCAAGATTCAGAGAACAACCTTTCTCTGTCCCTTACTGCCTTAACAATAAGATCAAGCTTATTTCCATTTCTTCCATTACAAATTCAGGTGTGTTAACTGTTACACACCCGGAGGCTAAATCCAATAATATAATTATTAAGGGACACCTCTATGACTAGAGTGTGGCTCTTGGTCGTCAAATTTTTCAAGATTCAGACTAGCTACTGATTAGGTATTACCCTGCTCATAACCACCTTAGAAAATTCACATCACCTTCATTTTTTCAGTGTTATCTTCTCAACCATAACTCTTTCGGCTCTATATGATTTTCCTTCTTAACTGGTTTACAGCTCCATTTTCGCCATTGGGGCTTTCGCTGTTCAAAATCTAATTTTACATAGCAGAAAGTAATTTCTCTCTGTAGTAGGAAGAGTTACTTCTGTATACACTCTGAGCCTGACTAGGTGGTTTGCCAGGGCTATTCTTACTTTTTGCTGGACTAGTTGCAGTACATGTACTAGCGGATGTTCTTGGGGAATGCAACGTGAGCAATCCCAGTCGCACTTCTCTTGCTCACGCGCGTACAGCTGGTGGCATCTTGGTGAACTACTCAACTCACGCGCTATGAAAACCATATACATTCCACACGTTTTTTTTCTAGTTATAGGCTTATTACTCATGAAATCTCAAAATGCATAAGCTTGTTTCAGTACTAAACGATATTATTAAAATGAATTTCTTAAGAACTGTAAAGTGTTTGGAAAACTGAATTTGATATGAATTTTATAAAATATGATATACACACACATTGTGTTCGTGGCCGCCTGAAGTAAATGGTCAAACTAAAACTGTAACTATGAATGACACAATAATAAATTTAAAAATGTATAAGTTCCTAATTTTTATAGATAACATGTAGTTTGTAAAACAATAGCCCAATTTATTGTGAGGTGTTTTTTCATTTTGATAACTCGATGCCAAACAGCAGCTTTTTCGTGTAGCTGCAGAGAAAAAACCACCAATTTGTCGCACAGAATCCATCTACTTCAACGAGCAAGAGCGGTTTCTGGCGAAATGTTGTTTGCGACGAAACGCACCATGAAGTCGATTTGCAATAACAGAGAAAGTAGGTGTTAACTGACCAAGTGAGCGTGGCAAACGAGGTTTCGTTTTAATTCGCCATTGTTGACACTTTTTGTCTGTATCTCCTTTTGCCTGTCTGTATCTGTTGCCAACATGGCCAAACGCATGCACAGATTCGAATGAAATTTGGTCGGACTAAGCCTGAATGATGCATATACTTGATTTTATATCATCTGCTACAAATCCAAAATAGTGGAACAAAATGGCGCCCAAAAAAATGGATTTTGGCTTTTTTCTTCTAAATAGTTCATCAGAATGAACACAAACTGATATGGAATACACAGAATAACATATATATATTCACTACAAAGGTCCCATTTGACTTTTGTAAAAATTCAAGATGGCGGTCCCAAATGGCGTCCAAAGAGTGATTTACGGTAGTTGTAGCCAAACGCATAAAGCAATTCGAATGAAATTTCATAGTAATATTGTTTGAAATCAAGCTGAACGTCGTATGCAGTCGATTGTATGCCTGCTGCTAAAAATGTTAAATGGAAGACCAAAGTAGCGTCCAAAAAAACGGTTCTTGGCCGCTTTATGTTTTATATCTTTCATCAGACTTAACAAAAATAATGGTTAGGAATAATCAGAACGACATCTTCGTCAAGAAGTTGCTATTCAAGTCCTGTGGATATTCAAAATGGCGGCCCAGAATGGCTCCTAAAAACTGTTTATCTCATATGAGTTGATTTACCCTGTAAGTGTAAGTAGATAAAGGTAAATGGTGCCATGAACATAAGACGCCAAAAATTAAAATGTTGCTTCTTTTATTACTTGCAAGTATTTTGCTACGTCAGGTGGCACATTTCCCCTATCGGTTTACGCCAGTTATAGACCAATGCAATAAGCGATTCGAACGGGATTTCTCATTGACGAACAGACAAATGATAGCCATGAGTGACGCTCAGTGTCCCTGGAATACACATCCATCATCATCTTTGGTTGTCGAAGAACGAGGTTAGACGCAAGCCAGTGAATTCGTGTAATCGCGCATAATCATGCCGTTATATATATATATATATATGATTGAATTCCTCTCTCCAGCAAAACTAAAACTATTAATTTCGCCATTCCTATTCAATATATTTCGACCAAACTCGGCCAGATAGTTGATAGGTAGGTATGGAAGGTATATTTATACCAACTTTTACAATTCTGTTCAAGAGCAAAAGTAGGGAACCAGACGTAAATTTGAAAACTGTTCATTTATTGTTGTTCTTGTTGCGTGATACCATTTTAGAAAAAAAATTACTGCACCTACCTAAAATCTGAAACATGATTTAAGCCAAAAATTTGATTGGCCTTCATCCTCACAGAGACCACTTTTTGATTGGTCTAGCCATTCCGGAGTTACGGGACCCTGAACGATCAAGTTTTGATTGTTTCACATTGTTTAAACAACGTAATTAGGGAACAATGCCAATCGGCAAAAGCCAGATCCATTCTTCGTGCTCGTGTTATGTGTTTGCTATTCTAAAAAGTTGATTGTTAATGGATAAAATGATGGTTGATAGGAGCGGTGAGATATAATTAGGGGAGATAGGGGTTAAATTGCTCACTTTAGGGTAGGAACCTACAAATTGGTGGAGTATTAGACCGGACCATAGAGAGAAGATTTTGATATAGAACCACTTTATGACGTCATCAAGATGGCGGACGCACTGTTTTAGTTTTTTAGCTATTACGAAGGAACTATTTTACCGATTTTGAAGTTTAAGTAACCGTTGGAAAGGTAATGAATTTATCTACAAATCACGTTGGATTAGTTTTCATCGAATTTGTAGCCGTTTCCGTGATACAGGCGCACAAATGTTAAAATTACGTATTTCCTTAACATACTTATGTCCTTTTTTTGCATATCACTGCAAATCCGTTACAGATACGCAAATATAACCCCAATATCTATTTAAAGCTTAGATTAGCACCTTTCCAACAAGCTATAGTATGCCTAAATTGATACAAATTGGAGGAGCAATCCGTATTTCAATTTACATAGCGATATGTTAAAAATGATGTATTTCACTACCATATTTGTCTTTTTTTGCATATCACAGCAAAGCCGTTACAGATACGCAAATATAACCTCTTTGTCCATTTAAAGCTTAGATTTGCACCTTTTTAACGAAGTAGGGCAATAACGTGATTGAGTCGTAGCGCCCCAGACGGAAGTGACGTCATTACTCTCACTTCCGGTCACGTGATCAAAGTGGGGGTAATGACGTTACTTCCGGTCAGGTGATGAAAAGTGAGGGTGTCACTTTAGGTTTTCGTCGATCTGGAGGATGGTGGAAAAGTGTCTTTTGTTACCTTTTTTTTCGTTCTCAATCTGGAGGATGGTGGAAAAGTGTCTTTTGCTACTTTTTTGCATCCTTTTGCTACCTCCGTCACGTCATTACCCCACTTCCGGTCACGTGATCAAAGTGGGGACATCACTTCCGGTTACGTGATGAAAAGTAGGGATGTCACTTCAGGTTTTCGTTGATCTGGAGGATTGTGGGAAAGTGCCTTTTGCTATTTTTTTCATCAACTTGGAGGAGGGTGGTAAGTGACCACCACTTTTTAGTTTTCGTCGATCTGGAGGATGGTAGGAAAGTGCTTTTTGCTACCTTTTTGTGTCCTTTTGATGCCTCCATGATGTCATTACCTCACTTATGTCACCACAGTGAGCCTAATAACATCACTTCCAGTGACGTGATCAAAGTGGGGGTAATGACGTCACTTCCGGTTTTTTTGTTATTCTGGAGGAGGGTTTCTTTTGATGACTTTTTTGATTGATAGTGCTATTGGTTTCCTCAATTGAACTGACAAAAAAATCCGAGTCTATTTTTTATAGCTTTTTTTTCCAAAATATTTTGACTCGGGTTTTATTTTTTTAATATTCACATATTCAACCAGGGAGTAAGCCTCTCCACCAACGTCAAGGTAGCAGTTATAGAAAGAGGTGGGATGGGGTGGGATTAGGAATGGGAAGGAAAGGGAATGACCGCCTTGGGTGCCAGGGAACTCCGGTGGCATTAACGGTCTGTCATTTCAATAGCATGCAGATTTTCCTCTGCGAGCAGCATCCTTCTCCAATCTGGCCTTCTTTTCCTCCTCAGTCTCTTGTTCTTGAACCTTCCTCTTACTAGCGGCTTTTTTCTCCAATCTGGTTTTCTTTTCCTCCTCAGACTCTCGTTCTTGAGCCTTCCTCTTATAAGCGGCTTGTTTCTCTAATGTCACCTTTTTCTGTTCCGGAGACATTGTGGTCTGTCTTTCCCTATCCAACATTCTTCGCCTAGCTTTTTCTTTTTCCTTCCACGCCGCGAGATCGTTCAGCTTCATCCTTCGGTTTTCTAGTACCGCGGATCGTCGTACCGATCTAACCCGTTCCTCCTCTCGTGTAGCATCGTTCAACTCCTCCTTCTCCTTCGAGATGAATGCAAAACTCTCACTCTCCTCCTCCTCCTCGTCAGTCATAACATCTACGTCGGAGTCGAAGTCGTCTTCAAACTCTCGCCACGTGCCAGAATCTCGATGATCGATAGCTAGCGTATTTCCCCATTGTCTAGGATAACGTTTGTCATCATACGCCGAGAGGAGGGATTTCATGACTTTCACTGAGCTTAGTTCATGTTTCGAGCTGGCGATTTTAGTTCAGGTTCCTTTCGGTGCGGGTACTGGCATTCTTAGGGCGGATTCGTAATCGTCAAAGTCCAAGTGCTTCTTCACGAAAGATGTCTGGATACCCTTAGCCTTCATGGACGTCTCCGTTTTCTGCACTCTAATGGTGTACATTTTGGATCGTAAACCCACGAATTCTAATATAGGAACGCCGGCCATCTCGTCCTTCATCTTCCCTAGGACTTGTTTGTTCGCTTCGGAGTACAAGGGATGATCTTTCGGATAATTGCTGGTTTCGAAACGTTCACGGTCTCGCTTCATATCCTCGTACACATCGTCAGTTTTCAATTCGTAGCAGAGGCTGTCGGTGTCGGTAAACAGGAGTTTGGCACGATCCTCGTACGTGGGTTTAACGTATTCGTAGTGGAAGTGGAAAATAGCAAGTTTTGACAGTTCAAGAATACTGATCCCCGAGTATGTCGGTAGATCGAAACAGACGCTCCTGACTCTGCGGTTGATCTGCACTAAATATTCGTTTAGGATTTCGAATGAATCCGCGTGAGGTTGCGAGGTGTACTTGACCGCCTTCTTGGGATCGGTGGACAGTTTCCCGGTGACTCTCTTCTGCTTATTTTCCATCGTCTTGCCAAATACCGAGTTGTTTAACAGTTTAAAGTAATCCTTTTCAAAGGGTGCGGTCGATTGCAGCCTTTTCTCCGTATGGAAATTGATGTACCCCTCCATACAGGGTTTCTGGTTGAAGCTCAGTACTCTTCAGATGCGGCGAAGAATCAATCCGTGATGTAGGTTGAACTTCAAATTTAGGTAGTGAACGACGTAGTTCTTTATATACAGAAGATTCGGCACAAGTTTGGCAGAAGGTTTGATGTCGTGATTGATGTCTTCCGCTAGTTTTCTGGAAAAGGATGAAACGAGGTCTTCCCCGATCTCGAGCTTCTCTGGAGCTAGGGGATAGTCGTTATGTGAGTCGTGAAGCTCCGCTGGGTATTCTATGTCGACTTAGAGTATATATCCTACATCCGCATCGTCCGGCACGGTGTCAACATCCAAGGTCCGAATTTCTTCGTTGGTCAAGTAGCGGAATCCGTAGTAGGGGAGACGAGCTCTCATAGCGAAACCATACAAGTTATTCATATCCAAGTAAATTATGTAAATGGAGGGTTTGCTGGGATTGAAATTGGCCAGATGTTTGTTGTTCGCCTTCGAATATCTCTTGCAAATAAACGACACGCCGCCTCTGATGCCGTAAGTTATCATGTTGTGTTTTCCCGAGTGTAAAAACCTGCATTCTCAATAGTGCCGCCCAACTAAATCCCGGAGTAGAGATATAGTAACAGGGATCCAACTTGTTGTTGGTGAGGCATATTTTCCTGAAATCTTCGAAGATGTCCACGAGAAGGAAAACGTCGGTCATCTGGTAGATTTCGTGATAGGTGCCGAATTTCTTTACTTTCATCTTGAGCCACAGGTTGAGCGCTCTCACGTGCTCCTCACCCGCCAACTCTTCATCCTTCAGTTGAGAGAAAAAGCATTTTCGAGAGGGAAGATCTTCTTTTTCGAAGACCGACATGTCGGTAACGTACTCATAGGGGTAAAGGCCCTTCCGGGTCAGCAGATCTACAACGCTCTCTCGTGCAGTTATTTCGACGAACCAAGAGAATTTTAAACCAGAGTCCAAAGCAGCCTCGAGAATCGGGAAGTTCCTGCGGTGTTTGATTAAAGTATCCAGCGAAGCTTTAAGGAAATTCACACTGTCTATGAATCGAAGGCTTATCCCCCTGTTTAACCTCTTGATAGTCATACTCTGAAAATGCTCGGCATTTCGACCGATAACGTCTACCTGACCTTTAAACATGTGCACTGCGGGTACGAGAAGATGCCTGTCGTACCCTTCTAGACCGTGGAATACGACTGGGATGGTTCTTTTTTCTCGAGCATTGAGATTACATTTCGAGTGAGCCGGTCCTCTATACTTTCCGCTAATACGACAGTGATCCCTAACTTTAGTGTTGGGGTCGCCTTTTGAAACCAAAAAGGGGAAGGGTTTTCCGCAATAATGACAGATTTTGGCTTCTTCATGACTGACCTGTTCGGCTGGGGAAAGATTGAGGGGTAGTATTTCAACAACTCATTATAATATCGCGATTCTTTGTTCATGTGTTTATAAAAAACTTCCACTGCATTTTCTCCCAAGTAGTAATCTCGTTTAACGATCTCCCCGTTCTGACCGATCACGACATAACCAAAGCTGCAAGGTGCGTGTCGATGAATTCGGGTGGTCGAGCTCGTCGATGGTCCCGGTTGAGCAGTGTGGATGGGCAGGACTAGACACTCGAAGTTGGCATAGATGATCCGATGAAAGGGGTTTTGACGGTTAAAATGTCGAAACTCGAGAAAGTTGTCTCCTCCAGCTTTAAATCGGAGAGCTTGTGCAGGATTAATTTTGACGCATTCGTTTCGGTGAACTGAAAGCATCCACTCCATTCCAAATCCTGCGAAACAGTTTCGGCAATAGTATTTTGTGTGAGTCCCCGAGCATCCATAACGTAAAAACGTAGCGATGTCCGTAATGTCGTAGTAATGGGTGTTGTCTGCGTCACTCAACGAGAGAAGGTCGATGGGTAGTCCGTCATAGTTCTTGGAAAAACTGAGCGGGTACAATCCCTCGTCATCGTTAAAACCGACGATGTTGATCGAAAGATCGTTCAGCTTTCCAGACTTTTCAATTTCCTCGAACTTGGTCAGGTAAGAGAGACAGCTAGTGTTGAGCATGTCTTCGAGCCCTACGTAATCTTCGGGGCGAGTACTGTCTAACCCCAAACCCGACGTTAGCATAGAGTATAGAAAACATTTTGAATCGTTTCGATTTTGAACGTTTACCACCGATTTCGCCTTGGTCTCGAGTTTTCTAGGCAGTGGAATATACGACAAAGCTCGCATCGGTCGATACTCCGCCACTCTGATGATCAAGTTGGTGATTCGTTTTATAGCACAACCACTTCCTTCCCTGGCGTAAACGTCGATGGATTCTTGAATTTTACGGAACGCTTCGTCCAGTACAGCAGGAATGTCATTCGGGTTGTATAATTCCGAATATCTGGACCAAAAAACCAGTCTCTGACAATGTCTCGTTTCTAAAAAATTCGATTCTTAAACAAAGCTGCACCTTACATTTAACCATCTGCTCCAAACAAATTACTAGAAGATTTTGCAAAGATATCCATGCAGACATGAAAAAGCGAAATGGATCACCGAATTCCTCCAACAGTGGCATTTCGTATCTTCGGTGACAAAGTCCATGCGTTCGTGAAAGGCAGTGATTGTTGAGATAATCGGGTAAATCGTCTACGAAACAAGCGCATTCTTCCCAGTCAGAGGGGTGATTCGAACGTAGATGGTTTCGCAGCAGATGATGTGTACGGAAAGTTTCTCGGCATTAAATACAGGTGAAAACCGTATTAATTTCCATTTCTGAAACGAGAAATCCTTTTTTTAATAACGAGGAATAAAAATGTACGGTACAACTTCAAATTTTTATATTTTTTTTAAAGAAATATTGAGGAACAAAAAGTTGGAAGGATGGGATAAAAAAATTTCTTGAACCGTTTACGAGTGCCATTTCATTTTAGACCGATAATATTAGAAGTTTGAGTGCTTAAGAGGATAAACTGCTAATATTATCCGTCCAACTATTAAATTTTGAATCACATCCCTTCCACTTAACGAAATAGATCATTTTTCCATCCGTATCTTACTTTCGTCTTAATACTTTCTCCACTAAAAATAAATCGGGAACGAGAGTTTTTGAATTTCTTATTCGTAGAAGCCTCCGAGCACCAGTTCGTTCAATTTGTCTTTTAATAGATAAGTAACGGATTCGGTTTTTTGTACTTTACGGATTGTGAAAAACTCGTTAGTAAAATTTTGTAAATACCCTTTACCAAAAGTTTTCTTAACTTTAGAAATTCTGACTTTATTTCCTACGACAAATTTTGGTTTTTTCAACGATTGTTTCCGTTTAATTTTCAGTGATGATTCATGATGTTTGGTTACTTCCCTCGGTTTTAGTTTAGTTGCGGAGTGAACCGTGTCATTGTACCGTGAAACTAACTCATCAATAATGTGTACCCATTGATAGTTCCCCTGCTTGGTGAATTGTTTCCAGACGCGAGTATTCAGCGTTCTGTTGAAACGTTCGCTTTCTTCTCAGAGTAGGTAGAGTACAGGTTGATGTTGTGACGCTTAAGGAGCGCTTTAAAGTTTTTATTGTAGAATTCACTACCTAAATCGACTTGTAAATTTTTAGGGGGTGTCGTTCCTTCGAGAATCTTCTTAAAAGCTTCCGTAACGACTACACCGGATTTTGATTGAGTGGAATGGCCCAAGAAAACTTGGACATGACGTTAATGCAAGTCAGTAGGTAGTTAAATCCTTTATTAACGTTAGAATAAGGTATCATTTCCATCAAGTCCGCTTGCCATAGATCTTTCAGACTCCGCACAATCACTTTCCGCCTCGGAAAATGTTTCCGCGTCGGTTTGTGGAGTTCGTATACTAGTTGATCCATTTCGTTTTTTTTTCTTCCCATTCCGAACTTGAGCTTCGTCCCCATGATTTTTTTTAACAATCCAAGAGGTCGAAGGATCCTTACGTACTTTTCGAGCTTTAGATAAAAGAAGTTCATCGGCGACGTGCCGTTCCTTTAAATTTGAACTTTTTGAGTAGGCGATGTCGTGTTCTTTACACGCCTCATCTAGTTTATTTATTCCAGGATCCCCTCTAGCTAATCTCTGATTTAGTTTTGTTCCTGGTCCGCAATGTTGATATCCGGTAAATGTACTTCTACCGGTAAATGGTCTACGATTTTATTTAAGATTCCTTTCCCAGACTTGATGAAGGAAGCTCTTTTCGTTCCGCAAACTTAGCAAAAGTAGACTTCCATGCTTCTGTTATTTTTCGATGTAATAATAGTAGGAGGTTCAGGCCGGTTAGGTGTGGATCGTTTATATTTCACGCAATACTTCATCTTGGCCTCTTTTTTTATTATACAAAATTTTTTTTATCATAAACCTAAATTCTGATAAGCGTTCTTTTTTTCTCTAGCGGTGATGACCCTTCGTTGTTCCAATTCTGATAAAATGTCTATCTTTTCGTTTCTGTGACCGTCGTGACCCGCTTGGGTTGACCCGTACAAAAGCCTCAGTCTTTCGACCAGATCGTTAGGATCGTCGTAATACCTGCAATCCACCCTGCTCCCGGTTTGTTTTACCATACCAGTTCCCTTTTTCTTCATTTTCATATCCTCCCAGATAGGACCGATTATCGACACGTACTTGGCACTACGATTCGACTTAGGTTTTCGAGTGCCCGGATCCTTGCCTGTACTTGGGACAGGCACAAATTCCTGTTGTCCCACAGGCACGTTTCCTGGGTCTGGTGTTCGATTCCAGGTTGTCTTGGCTTCCACACTTACGTCAGCTTAAAGACAAGGCTTTGCGGGCACTTAACATCTTGCGGGTCCTGTCGGGCACTTCATGGGGTGCCGATCGCGCTGCCATGTTGCGCCTCTACCGAGCCTTTGTCCGCAGCAAACTTGATTATGCGTGTATGGTCTATGATTCGGCTAGTGACTCCACTCTCCGGATGTTGGACACTGTGCATCACAGTGGCCTGCGTGTGGCGACTGGGGCTTTTCGAACTTCACCAGTGGTCAGCCTCTATGCCCATCCAGTGGGTGTAACGGTTGCCCATCGCCTTCCATCAGGCTATTCTGTGTTCTCTGCAGAGCTTTTGGCTCTTGGTTTGGCGGTGGAATGGATCCTTGACCTTCAGGGCACGCATTTCATTGTCTTTAGTGACTCCATGAGTGCCCTGGAGTCCTTGGCGAATTACAATCCTCGGAACCCCTTGACACAACGTGTCCAAGCTTTGCTTTCCCGCTTGCCTGGCCAGCGGAAAACCGTGCTTTTCTGCTGGATCCCGGGCCATGTTGGGATAGCAGGGAATGAACAAGCTGATTCTGCTGCGAAAGGGGCCCTTTCTGGCCCTCTCGGTAGGGATCTCAGCCTTGTTCCCTCAGATGCCTTTCCAACTCTGCGTCTGAGGTTACACGCTTTTTGGCAAACCTTGTGGGACAGACAGGACGGTAATAAGTTACGGGCCATTAAAGGCACTGTCGGGGAGTGGCACTCGGCGTGTCGCCGCAGTCGCCGTGAGGAGTTTCTGTTGGCCCGTTTGGGAATTGGTCACACCCGACTTACTCACTGCTTCCTTTTGCGGGGGGTTGACCCTCCTGAATGTTTTTGGTGTCGACGGCCACTTACGATACGGCACTTACTTGTTGATTGTCGTTATCTTGATGGTGTTCGTCGTCGGTTCCATCTTCCGCATGACATTGCGCGTCAGTTGGGCGATAAGTCTGTCCTCCTGTCCGGTGTTTTTCAATTTTTGCAGGAGGTACAGATGTATGACAAGATTTAGATTAGGGGTTTGAATAACATCTCTGTAATGTGTGGTGCAGTGGCAACCCGGACCACTGCACTGTGACTGAGGTTGGCGCTAATGACCAAGTTGTCGACGCGCCATTAAGCCTCAATCCCCCCCCCTCGTTGTTTTGGTAGATAGCGTGCGTGTTTTTTAAAAGAGAAGCATAAGTCGCCTTAAAAACCAGCAAACTCCAAAGTCCTTGTCTTCCTGCGTACTGATTACCACCGATCACTATGTTGTTCTCGAATATTTTTACGGATTTATTAGCGATGCTCATTTCTCCAGTTTTCATGTCGTATTGCAGTCCGAAGACAGGATCGGTCTCTTTGGGATTTTGGAAAAATTTCTTCAGGAAATATTTTGCCGTTTGGCCTATGATTTGGCCAGGTAACAGACTATCCAAAGATCTGAGGGTTGGGAAATTTGGAAGTTCTGGAGGTGTCGACACACGTCTGTTTTGTATTGCCGAAAGTGTGGGGGTGACTTTCAAACCTGTACTGATAGTTGCGTATTCAGTTCGTGTAGCTGGAGTCGAGTATTTGGAAATATTGGGATCTCGCGCTATTGGAGTTGAATGCTCGACGGAAGGTTTCGGCGATTCAAACTTCTCCGTCTCGTTCACCGTGGTTTCCCACTCTTCATCATCTTCATCCTCGGATTTATACATTTTTTTATGGGAGTAATAATTCGTAGTTTCAGTCGTTTTCTCGTTGGAAAACCAGCAATAGGTTTCGCAGTACTCACTACGGGTGGTGGTGGATTAACAACGGTAGGTTTCAAAGTACTAACGACGGGTTTAAAAAATTTTTGTAAAAATTCTTCTTGATCTCGTTCGTCTAAATGTTGATTCAAACATTTTTCCCGTAAACTTTTTTTGAGGTTTACTATTTCACGTTTCTTTTACATGTTATCTTTTTTCTTTCTTTTGTTTTTATCATCGAACGAAAACGTACGTTTATAATGTCCCTCGTTTAACATTTTGTCGACGATAAAAATCCATACGGATTGTCCCAACATGTTCTACACAACGTTTTAAACTCCGAAAATTCCATGTCCGGACCGACGTGATTTTCGTATAAATGTTTCAGGTTTAAATCGTGCACGGGAAATACGATTAATAAATTGGCGTTATATCTAACCACTTGTTTGGGAATTCCAGTGTAAGACTGACTGCAACAGAAAACGTCGGCGTTAGAATGACAGCCTTGAGCGAAGTAACGTTCTGTGTTTTTTTGTTTGTCTAAAAGAACATCGTCAAAAACCACGAGATTACGAAACTTGGCGTCCAACTCCTCGGGAAGAATTAATTCGTTTTGAGAGTCGTGAAAACTCGCGATCTCCCGTCCTACGGTTCCCTCAATTTTGGAAAATACAGACTGTAAAGGTCGGTATTTCGCTTGACACAGAGTTTTGCTGTACACGTATAATCTGTCGTAATCCATCCATCCTTCGTTACAGATAAAATTAAACAGTACTTTTGTCTTTCCGCAGTTTGCCGGTCCTATAATCAGGCATCTGATGTTTGAAGGTAGAAATGGGTGATTTTTGGGTTTCTTGATCGGCATGAAGAAATCGTTATTTTGAATATCCATTGTTTTTTTCTTATTCAGAAATCAAACTCATAAAGTCTTTGTCTGAAAACTTTTCGTTGAATGTATTAGATTCGACGACTCCATAATCTACGTTACACCAAAGTTTTACGGTTCTGGGAGCGTCGTTGCTGATGTACACGGAGTTAATTTTACCACTAACTTCCGACGACATACTTCCGCATGGAGCCAAGTTTAACCACGGTTTTTCTATAACGCTTTTGTTAGGTTTTCCTTTAGTTTGCGGATGTTGTTGTGCACCCACATTCTGAGACATAGCAGCTTATCCGACTCACCATCTGCCTTTTGACAAAATGGGTAGCAGGTGGAAGCTGGGTGCGAGTAATTTGGGTAACTGAACA
>JAHWFP010201249.1:0-26871 GCA_023313725.1 Lithobius niger | reverse complement strand
TATTTTTAGCCATCCAATCAATTCAACAATGCTGTGACAACCAATTTCTCGTCCTAAAAAAACGTGTGAAACATACATTAACATTGTAAATGTGTAAAAGAAAAGCTTCCACTCGCTGCAGCAACCAGTAAAAAAAAATAACGCATTTTTTTAGGCCTAAGAAATGCGGTCTTACAGCAGTGTTGACAAGATAACATTGCTTTCGACTGACACTTTAATTCAATGCACCCTGCAGCTGGCTAAACAGCAGGTTCTGATCAATTACTTATTAAATAACTTTAGAAACATAAAATAGTCAAGTAGTTGTACTTTACTTACCAAAAAACGTGAGAAACTTGCAAATAACCTTAGACGATCAACCATATGTTAGCTCTGCAGCAGTCGTGACTAATTTCGCACAGCTGTCATGGTCAGCCTACTCTCATTCACCTCGTATGACTGAAGCAGGAAGTAAAAAATTATTGTCCTGGATTACTGCCAATTCCGTTTATAGTTCACTCACTGTAAAGAATATTCTAAAGCTTGCATGTGAAAGCTATTTACATGCATCACGATCATCGTCAGAGCCACATCCACTGAAAGTGACGTCATGGGGAGGGGTACATTAGATTGATGAAAACGAAAAAATGTGGGGCATCCTCCAAATTGACGAAAAAAAGTAGCAAAGCCATTTTCCCCCCTCCAGATCGATGAAAACGATAAAAAAGGTAACAAAGAGCACGTCCTTCAGATTGACAAAAACCGGAAGTGACGCCCCCACTTTGATCACGTGACGTCATTAACCGCACTGTGACGTCATAAGTGACGTATCGTGGAGGTAGCCAAAGGAAGCAAAAAAGTAGCAAAAGGCACTTTCTCACCATCATCCACATTGATGAAAACTAAAAAAGTGGGGGTCACTTCCTAACCTCCTCCAATTTGACGGAAAAAAAAGCAGCAAAAAGGCACTTTTCCACCATCCTTCAGATTAAGAACGAAAAAATAGGTAGCAAAAGATAGTTTTCCACCATCCTCCAGATCGATGAAAACCGGAAGTACCATCATTACCCCCACTTTTCATCACCTAACCGGAAGTGACGTCGTTACCCCCACTTTAATCACGTGACCGGAAGTGGGAGTAATGACGTCACTTCCGTCCGGGGTGATACAACTCAATCGCGTTATGACTCTACTCAACGAGCTATAGTATGCCCAAATTGATACAAATTAGGAGGAGCAATCCGTATTTTAATTTACCTAGCGATATGTTAAAATGATGTATTTCCCTCCCATACTTAGTTCCTTTTTTGCATATCACTGCAAATCCGTTACAGATACGCAAATATAACCCATATCCATTTAAAGCTTAGATTTGCACCTTTCCAACGAGCTATAGTATGCCCAAATTGATACAAATTAGGAGGAGCAATCCGTTTTTCAATTTACCTAGCGGTATGTTTGCGTTTAGAACTACATTACAGAAAACAGTTAGGAGCCAGCAAATTCACTGGTTAAAGTTCTATTTATTACAATTCTGTTTATTTCGTCACTAATTGACATAATAAAAACCTAACAAACAAGGACAGATTTTGGAGGATGACAGAAGAGCCCCCTCCCCCTACACTGCTAACATGTGTCTAACATTATGTCTAACATACATTATGTCTAACTTGGTAAATTGTTCAATCACTTATTGCAATTACCTTTACAAAAACAAAGTGAGGTGCAAGGTAGTTCTGCCTTTTATTTTCAACTTACAGTTATACATACACTGGGTCATACAACAGTATCTCAGAATTCCTCTACACGCTTCAGCAGCAGATGACCGGGATGTCCAAAGTGGAACCCATTGTTTGCTCTCTTTTGTCCACCCCCATTCTTCAGGGTTGTTCTGTGGCATATTGTTCTGTAGGTAATCTGCCCGACTGTTGCCTGAAAAGCTGCTCGTTTCATGTGTTCCTGCAGTGCGATATGTTTTGGTGGGGAATCTTTCCATCTGATATCCTTTTTTAGTAAATAGATGTTTCCTCACGTCATTTATACCGGTTCCACCATACGTTCTTTCATACATCAATGCCACAAATCGTTCAACTATATTGTATTGTTCCTCAGAAATACAGCTTACACCGCAGAGTTCTCTGAAGGTTTCAGCAGAATGGAGCAACACTGAAAATAGTGACCAGGCTTTCTTTTTACCATGATATGCAAAATGAGACGCTGTGTCGCATCCAGCAGAGTGGAAAAACAGTAATACCCGTGGGGAAATTCCTCGAAGACTATGCATTAGTGCATGAACTGGAACGCATTGACGTTTTTTGGTAGTTCCAATTACAATCCACAGGTAGTTTAATCCCAATTCATTAAACATTGCTACTGCAATTACAACGACATCAGTGTCAACAATTCTAATGACAGCTGATGTATAGCTTGTAGATGCCGTATCCTTGGCGTGTAGGAAAATTTGCGTATCCGCTTCTTCTCGGGAGCACGGTGACAGGATACTTACACTGGGTGACGGTTGAGAACTTACAGCAGTTTGTCCGACAGTACAAACGATTAGCTGGTCTGTAATTTGATAAATACTGAAATAGGTTTTCTTTGTTTTCTGCGACAAGAAGAAAATCATCCTATTTCTTTGGAGTTTTAGTTGTTGCTAAAACCTCTCTTCTTAAACCATGTCCCCTGTTTGCACGAGATGCTGATTTCAAACTGTCGGCAGTACACACATCCCAAATTACATTAGCTCGGTTAGTTTTGGATAAATCAAGTTGGTTCCATAGGTACTGACAGAAGCTAGATGCATACTCAGCAAAAACTACTTCTGCACATGGTTTATTTAGATGGACTGCTGCTGCACCGTCAATGAAAATGACTGATGCTGTTGGTCGTTCTTGTTGTTACCTGTGGATTGTTATTGGAACTGCCAAAAAACTTCGATACGTTCCAGTTCATGAACTAACGCAAAGTCTTGGAGGAATTCTCCCACGGGCATTACTGTTTTTCCACTTCGTTACTGGATGCGATCAACTTCTCAGTTTGCGTATCATGGTAAAAAGACATCCTGGTCACTATTTTCATTGTTGCCCCATACTGCTGAAACCTTCAGAGAACTCTGCGAGTAAGCTGTATTTCTGACGAACAACACAATATAGTTGAACGATTTGTGGCATTGATGTATGAAAGAACATATGGTGAACCAGCGTAAATGAAGTGAGGATGCATCTATTTACTTAAAGAAGGGTATCAGGTGGAAAGACTACCACCAACACATATCGCCCTGCAGAAACACATGAAACGAGCAGCTTTTCAGGCAATTGGCGGGGCAATTTGGACATCCCGGTCATCTGCTGCTGAAGCGTGTAGAGAAATTCTGAGATGCGTTTGTAAGACAGAGTGTTTGTTTAACTGTAAGTTGAAAATATGCAGAACTACCTTGCACCTCGCTTTGTTTTTGTGAAGGTAATTGCAATAAGTGATATGAACAATTTATGAAGTTAGATATAATGTATGTTAGACATACTGTTAGACACATATTAGCAGTGTGGGGGAGGGGGCGCTTGTCATCCTCCTAAAGCTGTCCTTGTTTGTTAGGTTTTTATTATACCAATTAGTGATGAAATAAATAGAATTGTAATTAATAGCACTTTAACCAGTGAATTGGCTGGCTTCTGACTGTTTTCTGTAATGTAGTCCTAAATGCAAACATACCGCTAGGTAAATTGAAAAACAGATTGCTCCTCCTAATTCGTGTCAATTTGGGCATACTATAGCTCGTTGGAAAGGTGCAAATCTAAGCTTTAAATGGATATGGGTTATATTTGCGTATCTGTAACGGATTTGCAGTGATATGCAAAAAAGGACGTAAGTATGATAGGGAAATACATCATGTTAACATATCGCTAGGTAAATTGAAATACGGATTGCTCCTCCTAATTTGTATCAATTTGGGTATACTATAGCTCGTTGGAAAGGTGCAAATCTAAGCTTTATATGGATATCAGGTTATACTTGCGTATCTCTAATGGATTTGCAGTGATATGCAAAAAAAGGATATAAATATGGTAGGGAAATACGTCATTTTAACATTCGTACACCTGTATCACGGAAACGGCTACAAATTCGAGGAAAACTATTGCGACGTGATTTGTAGATAAATTCATTACCTTTCCAACGGTTACTTAAACTTCAAAATTGGTCAAATAGTTCCTTCGTAATAGCTTCGTAAAAAGGGAAACAGTGCGTACGCCATCTTGATGACGTCATAGTTTTATGACGTCATCAAGATGGCGGACGCACTGTTTCCGTTTTTTAGCCATTACGAAGGAACTATTCGACCAATTTTGAAGTTTAGGTAACCGTTGGAAAGGTAATAAAACTATGACGTCATCACCCATCAAAGTGGTTCTATATCAAAATCTTCTCTCTATGGTCCAGTCTAATACTCCACCAATTTGTAGGTTCCTACTCCAAAGTGAGCAATTTGGCTATTTTTTTCCCCTAACTCCCCTAACTAATAGGAGCGTACGACCATGGGTCATAGCTCCTGAGAATAAAATGAAATTGATAGAATCCATGTTTCAGCTAAAAGTGTACAGTTTTAAACCAATGGCCGCTAGACACGATAGAATGGCCAATTTATTTCATAGGTGATGCAGGCTTTTAGAGATGAGTGAATTATTTCAAAGTGGATAGCAACAAGCACTGCATGCGCGCGCAACAACAATCACTGCATGTGCGTGCGTGTTCATACCGTTGCATGTGAAAAAAAAATTACTTCCAGTTACAAGGCATACATTGAATTGTGTTTGGTGTAAATTACTACATGCCATAAAAAAAGGTACACGGATAAAAATGGATGTTTTTAAATAAAAATAAGCAAATGTACAATTGAGAAAATTGCATCTGTTTAAGTGCTGTTGTGCTTTACGAATCATATATGTAAAAACGTAACGCTCAACAGCACTTAAACAGATGACATTTTCTAAATTTACATTTGCTTATTTCTATTAAAAATCATCAATTTTTATCCGTGTACATTTTAACAAGTAAAGTAAAACTTCAATCATATAACCGTTTTTTTACGGCACACTTGACATTTTTGTATGTAATTTACGTTGTTTTATATCAGCAGGAGTAGTTTAACACATGAACTATAACAGATCCGTCAATGTTCCTGCCGTTAAATTGGGACGAGTTTTGGGCTACATGGGTCAGATATCGCGTCCACGATCGCTTCAAATTTTTGCTATGTGGTAGTTAGTTCCAGATTTCGTCGCCAACCTTTTTGTATTGCATGTAGCGGTGGGGGTGATTTTCAGCTATATATGTATAATTTTTTTAAACGCTGACGTCCCAGAAAAAAATTCCGGGGACTGGGAGCTGAACAAATACCATGGGAGTTCATAGTTCGTTTCTAGTTATCGAACGTGGAAAACCAAGTTAGTGACCTGACTCTCATATTAAACATGCTAAAAAGGCCTAATTAATCACTGACTAAAGAATTCTAAGATAAATGAGGTATGATTATTTTAGATTAAGGTACATTTGATTGTTGTCGTGGTGGGGTCCATACAGTGACGGCGCTAGGGATGGGCCATGCCCCCCTCCCAAATATTTCACGACCCTCCAGCCGCCTCCTCCCCCTGTCCCCAACAGTCAGGTTACCACCAGAAAAAGATAATTAATAAAACTTGAAGGCTAAACTTGAAATCAAATGAACAAACTGAGCTGTTATTTATTTATTTTTAAAATTTTTTTTTTGGTAGCTACTTTCCAGTATATGTGTAGCCTAATTTATTTTGTTTGTTTATATAAAATTAGACTGTATTGAAGTTTATGTTACGTTCAGGTTGAATTGAACGAAATAAAAGTATCTAATGCGGCTGTCTTGAAACAAATCCTTGGCCCACTTAATTCCCAGATGTGCCCTCTTTCGCCCCCCCCCCCCTCCAAACACTTCAGTTCTGGGTCCATAGCCAATTATTGGCTTCTGAATTTTAAGGGTGCTAATTAGTGATGGCCGATGATCAGATCTTGAGTAGCTAAACAATAGCTAACTTTGTCAACTAAAGTCAAAGTTTGTCCGTTCAATATTTTTTGTCAAAGTAGACTTAGCTACCAATCTCGATGTAAATGAGGTTTACGAACATAGTGCATATTTGTTGTCTGGACATGTTCTGAATCTGCCTCGTTCTTTCTACGAAACGTAGCAAGGTTCCCATACAATTGAGAACTAATGTCAATTGCAGAGGTAACATGGCTACAAAAAAGTCACCTACGGTAGCCTCAATAAGTATAATAGTTTTTCGGGGGTGGAGGGGTTGTTCAGTGTTTTTTTTTTTTGCGTGGAGGTGTCGAGAATTTTGTCAGGGTCTTGGAATGGGGGGGGGGGGGGGTTATCATAAAAAATATGAGGGTCGTATCATTTTCAAGTCCTTCCCAATCCCTCCCAGCCATAAATAACGACAGATTCCTTCGTCAGAGTGGAAGGAAGAAAGAAAAAAAAAAACAGAACATCAAATTGTAAAGTTAAAGGGTGAATACTTTTTACATTATTATGCACATTATTATGCATAAGTTTTCACAAATGAAAAATAGTTTTTAATTTCGTTAACTAACGGCCATGTCAATAAATGCTGTTTTATGTTATAACTCATCGTTTGTACAAATTTTATCACTTTTAATTTATAGCTTCATAGCATAGAGAGTCACAGCTCACGAAATAGTTTGTACCTACCGTAAAACCTCCTATGTCGGTAATAATTTTAAGCTCATTCCAAAGCATACCAAAATCCCACAAGGACAATGGGACCCACTAAGTCTTCACTATACAAAGCAATGATAAAGCATATATGATAGCTATAGTGCATGTAGCCCTGCCCAACTGCACCAAGGCTGGGAGGCTGTGTGTTCGAGTCCAGAACTACATCTGAACTGAATTTTCTCGCATTTTGTTTTGACACTTAACTCACTGGACTGACCGTAATGGTTATGGGTGTAAACTTACAAAAATGTGCTTTAAAAATCAACTATAACTCTCAATACATCAGAGTTTGGTTCAAAACATTCTCCACTAATAATAACAATTGATTGTTTAAAGGTTTTTCAATATCACCTAAACTTACCACGTCACTAAGACTAATATCCTTAATATCACGCAAAACACAAACTTAGTACAAATCCAAGGAGTTATGTCATAACCGGAAGTGACATCATAACAGGAAGTGACGTCATAACAGGAAGTGATGTCATAACAGGAAGTGACGTCATACAGGAAGTGATGTCATAACAGGAAGTGACGTCATACAGGAAGTGATGTCACAACAGGAAGTGAGTAGAAGGAAAATGCGATTTGGCAGACTCAGAGGACAGACAGACAAGATGGTCACCCCTATGTAAACCGGAGGTGCCACCATTTTGAATGACGTCACATCCTGTCGGAAGCGGAACCGGAAATGCCTCCATCTTGGCCCGGAACCAGAAATGCCGCCATTTTTTCTAAGATGGCTTCCAGGTTTCAGTTTCAATTTCCGAAATTATTTAAAATTCCCAAACTCGGTAACTGTTGGTTCTAGAGCAAAACGGAGTAAAATTAGACCCCTATGCATGATACCCCGCCCGCAAGTGGCTTCACCTAACAGTTGGCCTGGTCCTAGAGCGAAACCGTTCGGGATTTGACTTCCTTAGGCCGTGTCCTACATGTAGCCCACCCCGGAAATCAGGTTCCTCGAATTTCGGCAAGTTGGCCCACCCTGATAACTCGAGAACTGTCGGTCTTAGAGCGAAACGGTTCGGGATGTGGGTTCCCCAGGCTGTACCCTACGGGTGATCCTCAGCACAAAAAAGAAAAAAAAGACACTTTCCCACCATCCTCCACATCAACAAAAACGAAAAAGGTAGCAAAAGGCACCATCCTCCATATTGATGAAAACCGGAAGTGACGTCTCAACTTTCATCACATGAACGGAAGTGATGTCATTACCCCCATTTTGATCACGTGACCAGAAGTATCGTCATAGAAGATAGCAAAAGCACTTTCCCACACACCTCTATATTGATGAAGAATGAAAAAAGGTAGCAAAAGGCACTTTCCCATCCTCCTTCAGATTGACGAAAAATCCGGAACTGACGCCCCCACTTTTCATCATGTGATCTGAAGTGCATCATTACCCCCACTTTGATAACGTGACTAGAAGTGACATCATAGGAGGACGCAAAAAGTACTTTCCCACCCTTCTTCAGATCGATGAAAACCGGTAAACAGATAGTAAAAACTACTTTTCCACCCTCTTCCAGAATGACGAAAAATGATAGTGACACCCCACTTTTCAACAGATGATCAGAAGTGCATCATTACCCCCACTTTTATCACGTGACCAGAAGTGACGTCATTACCCCCATTTTTATCACGTGATCGGAAGTGACGTCATAGAAGATAGCAAAAGCACTTTCCCACCCTCCTCTAGACTGAAAAAAAAAATGAATAAAAGGTAACAAAAGGCACCTTCCTCTAGATTGACAAAAAACCGGAAGTGACGTCACCACTTTTCATCATAAGACCGGAGGCGCATCATTACCCCTACTTTGATCACGTGACCGGAATTGACATCATAGGAGGAAGCAAAAAATACTTTCCCACCCTCCTCCAGATCGATGAAAACCAGAAAACAGATAGTAAAAACCACTTTTCCACCCTCCTCTAGACTGACGAAAAATGGAAGAGACCCCATTACCCCCTACTTTTCATCAGGCGATCGGAAGTGCATTATTACCCCCACTTTTATCAGGTGACTGGAGGTGGGGGTATATATGTAACCAAATATCGTATTTTACCATGACTGTTATTATTTACCGTAGCTTTCTTTTTCCTATATCCGTTTTAATAGCCTAGTTAACGACTGATGAAAACTAATGCAGCAACAGCATTAAAAGATTAGCTCAACAACATTTTTGGAAACATTTAAAACAGATCACAAGTTTGCATTTTTCTTGCGCAAAGCTAAAGCATTATTTAAATTGCGACCAAAAAAAATTAAATTGAGGGACGTCAAGACGTAGTTAACAACTTCAAGCATCATTTGCGAATTCTTTTTGACTGCATTTGTGCAGTTGATGCCAACAGCTGGACAGTAAAAGCCAGTAATTCACTTGGTTCTTGGAAGGCAAAGGTCGAGTTAAACAGTCTGTCGTTCTTCTTGAGGAGGGGAACTCTTACACCTCAGGGCCGTGGCTATTTGACAGGGAGGAGGGGTGCAATTACGCCCGAAGGTGGTGGCGTATTGTCATGTGATCAAAGAAATCCAGGGGGAAAAGAGATAGTGGGGAAGAGTGCAGGGCAGCTACCTTGGGGTAGCAAGAAGACAGCAGGAGTAATTTCGCTACACCGCGCTGTGACCAAAGAGGGAAATGTCCTTAGCTTGACTTGTTTTGTTTACGTTGGATGACTTATAATGCTGGAGTGCGCCTTGTACTAAGAGCATATTTTTTAGTCATTTCATGTTTCCTTTTACGCAGAACACGCCTTCTCGTCAGTATTTCCTGAACCACCTCTTCTGGAATCTCAGTATCTGATTCCACATTAGGGTCCACGTCACTACCCTAATCCATCATCTGTATGCATCGATTCGACCTCCTCATTTGAGTCTTCCCAATCTGTTATTACCTCTTCCTCTGTGAAGGCTACTTCAATGCCTTCTCTAAAATCGCTATAAGACACCGTGCGTCTCAGTGCTCGTCTGTACTGTTCGTGCATGCGTTCATACTCGTTAACTGGTGTAGGAAGCCCAACCATACTGATGAAGTACTCCATAATCTGGCTGTTCTATTTCTACGACACGCTGTGAACGTCGAAGTGGGAGTGCTACTGGTGTTGTTGGCTGTGAGGTGGAAGGTGAGATTATTGTACCATGTTCAAGTTTGATCTCGGCTCCTACTGTCCTCAAGTCTCGTCCCCTTGACTTTGTATATGGCTCCTCCTCGCTTGAGAGAGCAGATTCATCAGTGGGTACTATCTGAAGGAATGGTTCCCTGACAACGTAATGCTTAATTCGATCTACATGAATGATTGATTTCTTACCCCTTCCACTCATTCTAGAAATCTCATAATTGACTGGGGTAGTTTGTCAGATTTCTCGGTATGGGCTGAATATAAACGAGCTAGCTTTTTGACCTGACCTTTACCTACTTTTGGAGTATAAAGCATTACAAGATCCCCGGGTTGGGATTTCTTGTCCTTATCCTTGCGTTGACTCTGTCGAATCTGCTTCAGTGTGGCTGTCTGCAACTTATTTTTTGCATAATCAAATGCGAGTGACATTCTTTGTGGTAGGGCGATTTTATAATCAGCTGGGTTATAAGTAACCTTCCTTGGTTCAGTTCCGACTGTCAGAAGTAACAATGGATCTCTTCCGAATAACAGTTAATGTGGTGTCTCTTGAGTTGTTACATTAATGGCATTTCGATTGGCTAGTAATGCCATTGGCAAATACTCATCCCAATCAGATTGTCCTTGCTCCACGTAACAAGATAACATGGCTGTCAGTCTGTTTGAATCACTCCATCAAACCATCAGATTGTGGGTGATAGGGACTGGTAAAAGCCTTATCGATTCCCAGCAATGTACATACCTCCTTCAACAGCTCGGAAGTGAACTGTGGTCCTTGATCCAAAATTAAGGACTGGCACAAACCATATCTGGACATTATCTCCTTTGTGTAGATATCCACTATTGTGGTTGCTTTAGTGTCTGCCAATGCAAATACTTCTACCCATCTGGTTAAGTAATCGGAAAATATGAGTACATATTTTTTCCCGTTTTGTGTTAAAGGCAGGGGTCCCAAAATGTCCATGCTTATCTGTTCAACTGGTCTTGTAGGCAAAGGCATGGGTTGCAAAGGTGCACATCCCTTCACTTTGCGCTTCTCTTGACACTTTAAACATGACTGAAAATAGCGTCTGATATCACCATATTGTCCCTTCCAGTAATAATGTCTCACAATTTGCTGTAGTTTTTTCAAGTCCTAAATGGGCTGCCCACACTGAATCATGCCCATTGTACAGTACATCTTCTATCATTGTTTCTGGTACCACAAATTGTTCAGTTACTTGACCATACTCCGTAGCATTTCTTGAAATAGCATATTTGTACAAATTCCGGTCTCCTCATCATTGAAGAATTGCTCTATGGGAAGTGTTCATAAAAAGTTACATTACAGGCCTTCCCCTTCAAATGCTTGATAATAGCAAAGGCATAGGTATCACGTAGTTGTTACCTTTGGATGCGTGCTTTAGTCCATTCCGCAATTCGCAATTCGTTTATAGGTACCAAACCTTCAGAGCTCAAATCCGAGTCTGATACTTCATCTTCTGCCGCATTTATTAACGTGGAGGCCTCTGGTATCGGGTATTGCGCTGGCGGAATTTTTTCATTGAGCACCCAGTAATCTATCTCTAGCCTATGTGATCCATCTCCTTTTTTCACTAACAGGCATGCCGCATTGTATCTGGATACAGTTTTGGAGATAATGCCGGCGTTTACAAAGTTTTGTAACTGCTCCTGCATTAATGCTCCAAAGCTTCCGGTACTGGATATGTTTTTTTTATAAACCGGGACACCATCAGTTAAAGGAATTCGCATTTGTGCCAAATGTGTGAACGCAATCTCCTCCATCGTCTCTGCAAAGCTCTCAGGGTAACTTGCCAATATACTCTTAACCATTTCTCTTGTTTCATTATCCAAATGGGAGAGATCAAACTTCTATAGGTCTAGAGGGCAATTTTTTTCTCAACTGAGCGGCCCTCTGCCCTTCTGATTGCACATTTATTACTTTCACCTCACTAACCGGACCATTCCTAGGACCATTTTTTTCCTTAAAGTGCAGGGCTTGTGTGCTGTATTGTGCAGAACAACCTGTACTGTTTGCATTGAAGGCTGCTATCACAAATCCATCTATCAACCGTACAAGATGGTGCATGCTTGCTTTACTCTGAACGAACGCATCTCCTTTCTTCCAAGGGTTCTCAAACCTCAGTGTTACATTCACATTTGACACAGCTGGGATGACAACTCTTTCATCCGTCATTACTAATACTTTACCCTGAACTGGGGAGGGGAGTTGTAACCAACGAAAGCTGCACTCCGGCTCCGCCCGATCAATTTCTTTCAGTGAGATAGAATGCAAGTAAAATTTTCGCTTTCAAGGTATGTACTGTATATTTAACTTTCTTATTGTCCCAATACCTATAAGTAGTTCATGTGCAGAAGTTAACTCTTTTTACGAAGAATGGAAGGACTACTGTCTTATTGTCCAACCTTACCTTAACCAGGTATTTCCCTAATAGTGGGTAAGCATTCCCGTCCACTGTTCTGGCCAATAAGTGGGCTTTGACTGGCCTTAAATTATTATTATCTTCTTTTTGCATTTTATGAAATAACGAGGGAGGTAATAAATTTATACTTGCCCTGGTATCCATAAGGCATCTTACTACCTTTCCAGACACCTTACCTTCCACTATAGGTAAAGGATTATAACTGTACTGTGTCTGATCCTGGGCAGAGCCTGCAAGAGTCTGGTTTCCCTCAGGTTGCCTTTCTAGTTTAAAGTCCCAGTTTCCTTGTCCAGCGTCTTTAACATTGTGTACTCCAGGTTGTTCCCTCTGCCCACCTCTTGCAGCATTCTCATGTCTCTGGTCATTTCGTCGAGGGCTGGCTGATTTTTCTCGAGACCCTGACAATGTGCCTCCATTCCTATTATGCTGCCTATTAATCCAACATCCCTCCTGATTTGCAGGATCCTAGGGCATTCGGCCATATAGGCCCATAGAAATGGTAGAAAAAGCATTCAGGGCCTTGAACCTGATTTAATTTCTGCGAGCATTTCTGTTACCTAGGGGCAAATCCCTTCTACCCCTATCCTGACTACCATTGTCACCATTTTCACCTTTTACCATGTACCTAGGAGGCAGACGTATTAAGTCAGTGTTGGCCTTAAATATGATGTTGATGTGATCTAATTGTTTCTCCAGGAGTGTTTCGATAGCTCCCGTTAATTTTACACTTTCCTTACCTGTTTCAACCTGTAGCTCGTTTACTGGAGCCTTACTGCTCATCATACTTAGGGTATCTTCCTCAATGATTCCTGCTGCCAAGGCCTCGGTCATTAGTGCAGGTGCCCTGGAAAGAAGCAAACGTCTGATCGGAGGCTTGACCGATTTTACAAACTGAGCCAATATCAACGTATCCTGTGCGGCTGTATTCGTTCCCTCTATTTCACGCCCATGTTTCTCCACTTGGGTGGCATCCTCGCGCACCCCCTCCTTTTCTCCTTTTTGCATGAACATAAAAGCAGACAATTTGAGGGCCAACAGCACTGGAGGTCTAAACCTCGACTTTATCAAGTCTTTCAGTATGGTAACCTTCCTAACGGTGGGTCTGTCACGAACGTAAACTGCCACCGGACCACAAAGTTTCGATTTACACACTGTTACCTGTAAGGGATCTGTCCAAGTTGTGCCCACTAGAGTAGCAGTGTTAGCCAAACTCTCTGAAACTGATCCAAACCAACTGTATCTTCATCGTTTGAGTAATTAGGCACCAATGAAATAACCCACTTAGTGCTAAAGTTGCCATGTTGATTACAATGTACCAAAAATTAAACTCAACAATTGCAAAACCTGAATTGTAACTACCTAGATGCAAGCCTTTGCTTGATCAACAATCCGTACAGGAGTGCAAACGTGTATCTGTTGCAATATTTACCAACTATCGTTCGCCTTAAATTAACACTGGTTAAACCTTCTGTCAAAACCTTATTTTCACCAAACAAACCAAAATTACCCTTCCTTTAGGTAAAAATTTAGCTTGGAAAATATTCGTTACTTTGTGACTTAACCACCCCAGCTCTTTAGCCTAGGTTAATATTTCTTATTGTGCTTTTGATCTGGAATGTAATCCTCTTCGCAGCACCAGCGGTCGCGTTGCTATTTATTAGCCGAGATGTGTTTTCTAATCACAACTGTGATATCGCAGCGCCACCTATTAGTTGTCCTTAAGACATTTAATAAGAAAATTTATTTGTTAGCTTACAATGAAACACACTCTCTCGCGAAGTTCACCCAGGACGGTACTAAAACCGTTTAATACTATAAAGAAAAGTATTAATGCTAAATCACTGAATCCAAACACTTAATCACCTTAACTACTGATCTCTATGCTGCATTACCAATGAAGGGTTTTCTGGACAGGGGTTAACAGGTCATCAGCACAAAAGAATAAATACTCAACTCGAACGATCGAAAGTTATTTATTATTCACAATCTCAAAATCAGCTCACCCGTTTACAACTGACTAGGGAGTTAATTAATTCACTTACGACAGGCAGTAAATGTGATCAGGGTTATGGACGGCAATCCTTACAATACACAGTTCTTTACTTAGCGACTGTTTCTTTAATCAAACCTTATGACTTTTATTTCTTACTGATTACAAGAGTTACTTTCATTTATCTTAGTTACAATTACTTCAGTTTTCTTTTAACATGTGCAAATTACACACAAATGATTTATCGTAATTCAATTACACTAACTCGACAGTTAATCACTCAACAATTCTCAATGGCTCACGTTAAACCTTAATGCAAAGCAAGTTTTTTTGGATTACCATCACACAGTTGGTTTTTTGTGGCATTCGGTTCCCTCTCTGTGATTGCCGGCTGATGTACCTCCGCAACTCAAAGAATCGATCGGAATTATTTTAAGTTTAGGAGCATCTGCTGACAGTTTAACTTTCGGTTACTTCAACCTTTACAAACAATTGTAGCTACTCTTAACTGCTGGGCTGTGACATTAAAAGTGAGATCTCATGCAGTGTAGAGAGCCTAGTGGACGGACTGTCCACGAGTTTTGGAATACAACCAAATTGCTTTCAAGGAGCTGGCGATAGACAATCACTGACAAGAAAGTGCCAGAATACAAGGTGTTTCAACTCATTGGCTATGGAATGCCCTGAAGGTAAGTTTTAGAATAAAATTAATCAATTTTGGCTTTCCCCACCCTGTGACATACATGTGAACATATCTATGAGAGGGACCTTGTTTCGATTTAGGTGACCAAGTGTGTTTTGTCCTTAGATTTGTTAAAAGAATGAGGGTGAAAGTCCTCATTTGACTGGGGGTGGGATCTGGTATGTTATATAAAGCTTTTCAGCAAATGGGTAAATGGTAAAAGGGGCGTTATAATTTAAATTTGGTGGAATGATGTAGTTTGTTTACAAAACAGGGATCAGGAACAGGGAAGTGTTCCGAGTCTGTTTTTTTTTTAGTAGCGATCAATATTTTTCTTGAAGGAAGTCCTGAATTTTATAGGGAAGCATTTGCCAAAAAAGGTTATATACACGGCAGTATGCTCCTTTCCCTTTTTAGAATGCGGTCAGCTATTCTTACTTTCTTCCCCCTTTGTGACCCTTGGATAGATGGACGGAATAAGCCTACATGCAGGGGTGCTTCCGTGTTGGTCTCTTCTTTTTCCCTGTTTGAGAAAAGAGGCTATTTTGTCATTTCAAGAAAAATAAAATGAAACGCTATTCCCTTAGATTTATACCATCGTACTGAAAACAAATTAATATTATGTTTAAACAATACACAGGCTTGTGACTAACGAACACATTAATAGGTATATTTGGGCTTTCTATTTTATTCATTACGGCAGAAAAATAACAATTCGGACATTTCGTAACACTAGATACGTGACTGTTGTATAAAAGTATGGAATTTACACAAAAATCATTAATGTTCATATTAATGTGGTTCTTCATTTCCTTCAAACGTATCTTGGATGTCTGCAGTATTTTTATTGTTCATTTTATGCATTGGGATAAATTCGTGTTCATGATAAAAGTCTTTCGCTGCCGCTCTCGTGATAGAGTGTTTATCTCTGCTGATCTGTATTTTTATTACTCACTTGATATTTTGCGGTACGTGAGTTCATTTGGAACTGGTGGCTTGTGTGTGTATTGTGGAGTTATTTTGTGTTGTCTGGCTACACACAGAAATCGGCAGCTCGTGCTTAGCAGGTGTAGAAAGAAGTGGATGAAGCCCGGTCGTGTATAGTAATCGGTAATCAGCTTGATTTATCAGTCAAACGCTCGGTTTTCCTGTCGTCAGATGCAGAGTCCCAAGTCTGCACGCAACAGCTGCTTCATCACGTTGTCAACTTATATTGGACCACAAAAATAACCAGCACTGTTCAAACTCAAATTTAACGGTAGTATGCAACATGCAGTGGGAAATTTACTGTGCAAAAGGTAAGCAGAGGACTGGAGAATTTATTCGATCCATATTTATTGACCAGGCTAGCCACAATGTTGAATGGTCTGTCAGGATAGATTCCTCAGACGCCAGCACGAAAAGTATGATGAAAGGTGGCAGCAGACGTTATGTGTCAATTTTGTAATGTAATAAATGTAATAAAATTCGTTGCAAGGGGGAATACATTTTACGACAATATAGGTGTATTTGAAGGAAAACCAAATTTCGTTACATTGCTTATTAGCCTTCTATTCGCTCACTTTCCGCATTCCACCAAAGCAAAAACGTATGAAGAAACCGCAAGGCAAAATCCAGTTATATGCAATGGTAAATACTGAGAAAAAAAACATGTGGAGGACGTTTTTTTTAAATAGGCTAGAACCTGCATTTTTATTTATTTATAACTATAAAAGTTGGACTTAGAAGAAAAAGTTGGGTCGTCAATTTTTTGTGGACCACTCTGTACATTTTATGCACTTTATTCCCCCAATTTGATCCGCCTCAGCAATAAAGAAATAGTTTTATTTTTCCTTTTCCCACACTGGAAGAACCCCTACACAAGGGGCATTATAGCTTGCCAGTAACACCCGTCGTTGAAGGTTGACTGCAATTTCAATGATTTGGGGAAAAAAAAGTACAAGTGGAGCAACCCCTCTCCCAAAAAAATATATATATATTTTATCATCTAGTTCCGTATTTGGAGAAAAAGTAGGAGAAAAGCAATTTCTTCCACCCACCCCTTCCAAAAAAAAAAAAAACCCTTTTTTGTTATCTGTGTTCTTATTTGCAAAAAACGTAGGAGTCTTACTCCCCCCCTCCTCTTCAAAAGACCCAGTTGTCATCAACTTTCCTAATTTGGAAAAGAAAGTAGGAGCGGAACAACCACAACCCCATGCCCCCCCCCCCAAAAAAGGAGCGGATTTTATCATCTTTTTCCTTTTTTGGAAATAAAGTAGGAAGGAGCAATCCCCTCTTCCCCTTCACCCAGACCTCCCCCTCCCCCCCAAAAAAACAGAGTCATGTACTTCCTTTCTTGGGAAAAAAGTAGGAAGAAACAACCAAAATAAAATGCAGTTTTTCCTTTGACTGCTACTTTCTCTTAGTTTATTAAACGTCATTGTAACTATCGAACGTGGTAGAGACACGTGCTATCTTGCTCCTCATGCGTTGTGTAAACTTTTTTAAATGGCCACCACCAGATGATGATAATGGTGGAAGTAAATGCCCTGTACCACTTTCGTGTGAAGAGTGGCTATTCCATCTCTCCAGCTACATGATCACAGTCACTCACCAGAAATAAGCACCTTGGACCCAGAACAGCAAAACGTCCAAAAAATGTAGAGCCCAAATTCTAGCTGAACTTCTTCTTGGTCATATTGGTAGGGAGCCTGCTGCCAAATTGTTGCTGGTTGTGGATTAGCTCCCGGAGTGAGGTGCTGCAGGGTCATTTTATAACCAGAGCTGCGGCCAGCTCCCATCACAAGGCGGATCAAATTATTTCCTGTAGTATTTTCTGGTATCCCATGTGCTACATCTGCTAACAGTTACCACTAGTGGGAAGCAAGGCCTGAACCACTTTGACATAACAATAAAGTATACATTGAATACATAATACAGAGCCATAGCGTAAGGAGGTTGGGCTAACTAGGGCACCTGATTAGGGGTACAAGACTATATACGGAAGACAGTGGAAACTGTGTTTGCAGGTTACCACCTCTAGAAAAGAAGAATCGTTGCTTCGTTAAGGTAAGTGTAAATAGTAGTATAGCTAATTATTTATTCCCATCATTTGACTGTTCAGCAGGGTAACGGTACCTACTAGTATAAATAACGTTGTTGTAAAGTCTGGGAAATCTTTGAGCATTACTCCCTTAACACGAAAACTTAATTACCTGAACATTTTCACGAAAATTGTGCAGAAGCCAAAAATATTTCAATATTTAAAATGCAGTCACAAATCAATCAGTGCAACACATTTTTAAAAAATAATTAAGTGCTTGAGGTACGAAAATTCACTTGGAATATGAAACCAATAATTAGTAGTTACTCATAAAATATGCTAAGAACGTTTTTTTACTTCAAAATCTTGAAAGACAAAATCGAAAGCTGAATAACGATCAAACGTGACAAAAGTGATAACAATTAGCTAAGTACAATGTGAAAACAAGATTCAATTGTTGGTCTCTAATATAGTTTCAAAAAATAAACACCACATCGGCACATGACCAAAAAATAAATTCAAGTTGCTGGGAGAGGGAGGGTGGCGGTTACTAAGTATAAAACTTATCGTAATTAGATCATTTAAACTGCTTCTCACCTGGTGCTGCTATTTTGGTAATGAAGTGAAACACGTGCATCAAACACGTGCAGCAAATACATGCTTAGGCTATATTTTAGGATTCAATAGGACTCCTATTTTTTTGTGTTTCAAGGTTTCTGCTCGAACGAATTTAATCTGATTAATCTGATTACATAAGCAATAGCTGGAATCCAAATCGAGCTAGTGATAAGAGTAAAGTGTCGAACAGATTAGTAACGCTTAGACAACACGTCAGCGATGCGGTCCTGGGATCCGGAGGCAAAGCAAATTTTAGTGTTCAGCTGAGATAGCTCAACTATCCACATCGCCATTCTACTCGTAGGGCAACTGAGCGCCGATGGAAAATGAGAGCTCGGTGGTCATAGTAGTGTTATGATGCCACCTACGAGACATCTACACCATTTTTGAACCGCCTAAATGATACTAATTCCTTTTCGCTATTAAACACCTTTTGTTACTATATTGTCATATGTTTAAAGATTTAATCAGTGGGCTTTTTCTTCTTATTATGGGACCAACTTAAATAAAATTGCTCCAACACCAATGAAAGATGTGTTGGCCATAATTGAGAACGGCTAAGCGTAACAGGATCTGCCAATAAAAGAATGTTCAGTAACATGTTCTTGATCTTTTGATAAGCTTGTTCTTGTTCCGTTTCCCAGAAAATTTGGGAGTCTTGCCCTTAGTACAGAAAAATGACCCGCTTTGATCACAATTCTATAGAATCTCTCTCACTAGGATTTTGAAGAATCCAATCACATTTTAACTTGAAAAAATCTGTCTTTTTTACAAAAATCTTCTTTTCATTGTTTATTTGAAGCCTTTACGAGGGAAAAATCGTCAAAGTGTCTTCGATCGCCATTAAATGCTGTTGGAATTCTTGTGACAAAATTGAGATGCCAATAATTTCCAATATTCAAATAGTAGAAAGGAGCAAGCATTTGCACTATGGAGGAGCAAAAGAAAGCTGGAGCTTGTTTCACAATGAACAGGGTGAAAAAAAATTACACTTCTCCTGATCGTTTCGTTACTTGCAAGTATACCTCACGCATATAAGAACCAATAATACTTTGGGATATCTCTGCACCGTTTCATCATTACTTAGCATTTTGATCCTTGCTTATAACCGTCAATTTGTTGTAAGCAATCACAAAGCACGTTGTGTTACCCTTCTAAATTACTACAAATGTCAGAAAACACCGGGCGCACTTGCAGGGATGATGACCCCAAGCTCCAGCATCCATTCGATATGCTGACGTAACTACAGCTCTTTGAACTTCGAAATTGGATAGGTTATTAGCAATCTAGATGGGTAATTGGGTATTTGCCATAATCTATGTCAAATACTGGACTAGTTAAGGCAATTTTTGAGCTGAAAACATATCGAAACTTCGTAAGAACATTAAATAAGTGTTCTTTTTCATCAGTGATGCGGGCATCACTTTAGTTTACTTTATAACGAATGTCCTGCTCCGAAGCAGTAAACTCATCCGGTTTTATGGGTGTAGCAGTAGCCAGGGACTGACAGACTTCGTTTATTCCTGGCTCACAATTCAACTTATAGATTTTTGAAAGTTTTACCTGCCAAAACCAAATGTTCGAAGTGAAATATGGCTGTAAGCCTGTCGATTGCTGAAAATCTTCTCTAATAATTTCAGGCTGGATCATATTTTTCTTCAAAAACAGCAGAAAGCTTACTATTTGAATCGCAATTTGTAATGTGGCCAACACGATACCCGGACACTCAATGAAACTATTATCAGCAACTCTAACCCGATAGGAGCATTGTGTAAACACATAACCCATTTTCAGGAAGTCATCTTTCAGTGAAATATTTAAGTTGCGTAGGACATTGTACTTCCGCTATCCAAAATAGCGTCAGTGAATTCTGAACTTTAGTGAAAAATAAGCACAAGCACTACAAATTCGTATAAGCATTTTTTGGTAGGAATTAACCAGTTTTGAAAAGAAAACAAGCCAATTCCATCATCACCAACTAAAACAGGATGGCTCTCAGATTTTTTTATTCAAATTCTTGTGCATCCGAATTCAGGCCAATTTTCTGAAGTTGAGCAACCAAATTTCTACTGGGAGGAAAACCAGCAGTGTGAATACCATTACAGTTTTATGTTTCGTGATACGAATTTAAAAATTTGTGCACCACATTCCTTGGAAACGATTATCAGCGCTGTTGTTATTTCGATGACTCTGGTTACTAACGAAAGTGCGTCCATTATGGCGGCCATTACCACCATCTGGATAATTATAACTGCCGTTCTTTTTTGAAACAGTAACCCGATTTTCTTGGTGATTTAAATTATTGGCACAGAATTTCCAAATCCGCCCAACTAAATTAAAAACATTGAAAGTTTACTACTCATCATGTATTGGCGAGAAACTAATCTTACTACTATCATTATTTCTGTATTCCCACTTTCTATCACTCTTAGTGTTACCATTATTTGAAACTCCTGACTGAATTGGATTAGCCCGTCTTCTTTGGTTCATATTTTCCAAGAAAAGAGCCTTGCATTTTAAAATCTATTAGGGAAGTGAATTTCTTAGACATCAAATGCATGCGAAAAGACGAATTCAGTGTTCACAATATTGCTCAATTTGACCAAACTCACTAATTCTAGCATTTGTGTTTTGCAAAATGTCAGCGCATTTATTAAAGTGCTTAATGAAACTCTTATTTTCTTGCATTCTCAAGGTTCTAACTTTAACTATTAGGTTAAAACCATGTGACTGAACTTCGAATTCAGCCAGAAACAAGATTTTAAAATAGTCCTCACTAGAAAAAGGTTTGTTTGCCAAAAATCAGTCAACAGCATCCCCTGTCAGCCATGAAGGAACCGTTATGGTCGATAAATAACTTTCCTACCTCTCAAAATTCTTTCTAACTTGATAATAAAAGCTAAGGGAAGAATTTTGTCATTCAAGCCATTAAATTTAAAATGTCAAAGTTCCAAGTTAGATAAGGAAATTCTCATTTTTACAGCTCTTTGGGAATCATTCAATACTGAAAAAGGAACAATATTTAAACTACTGCGAGCTACATAACTGTTAGGTGACGTAACAGGTAAACTGAATACATTAGTGAAGTTAATGGTGGCCAATGTGCATGACCAGACGTAAACACTGGATTTGCACCTCCCCATAAAAAATTAACTATAGAATCCAGTTTAGCAGTCAAGTGCGAACTCGTAGTGTCATTAGTATTACCAGTTGATACAGACTGTTTAAAATAATTTGGCACTTGAGTAGGCAATTGTGCTGACACTCAGGGGCGGATTTAACGGGGGGGGGGGGGGGGGGGCGACGCCCCCCCCCCCCCGGCCTTCAACATGAAAGGGCCTTCATGTGCCATCATCGTAAAAGGGGCCTTCATTCCCCAAGCATCAGTGGAATAATATAGAACTAATAACAAAGAACGTTGTTGGGTTTTAGCTAGCTAAAAAACAAAGGTCCTCAGAATTCGGGAAGACAGGGGGCCTTGTAGGGCTTTGTCCCCCCCCCCAGGCTATTTCCTTAAATCTGCCACTGCTGACACTTGACTAGGACCAGGCAAAGCTTCTTAGTAAGTTGGCACAGGAAGCAAAGTTTCAGAAGGTTTAACAAGCATGGAAAATAAATCGGTGTTTACTGTGACGAATGTGAAACATTGAGATACGTTAAAAAAAACAGTTTTAAAAAACATTACACTTTACCGCATATAAATTAACTATCGTCCACTTGAATTTTCAATGGAATTCAGTCGTCCACCTTCTTCATCTTTACCAAGCATATGGACCACTGGGTCATTAGGCAAAATTGTACATCTTTGAACTTTTCCAGAGGAGTCAGTCCAAGTTAGGGTAAGTGAAACTAGATGCTGTTGTTGAAAATTAGCAGAACTTGTAGTTGAAACTACAAATGCAGGACGAAATGGAGGTGGTGTAGACAACTTCAGGTTTGAAGAAATATTTGGTGAAAATGGAACACTTCCAGCAGCACCAGAGCTTGACAAAGGTGAAAATAAATTCCTAATATTGGTAGAGATATCATTGGATTTGCAGGCACGTTTAAGTTTAAGCGTACAGAAATAGTGTTCAGCTGTACCAAATATAAATTAAGTGGAAGCTGAATAGAAGGCTAAAGTTGGGTGGAGAAGGCTAGAGCTAGGTGGACGAAACTGAGCCAGTTGTATCCCTAAGTTTGCTGTTAGTCTTGAAGAATTAAACCCTAATAGGACGGCAAATTCAAGGGTGGAAGCACAGGGATTGTCATATTTAAAGGTTCAACTGTTTGACCTCTTTTAAGTTGTTTTCTAGCCCTAGGCCTTTTCCCCCTTTAATTTTAGTCCCAATAAAATTCGCAGGAACGAGGTTTTAAGTTGGTTTCAATCTAGTTGACCTCGACATAAACTAGCATATCAGAATATTTTCCTCTTGCAACTGCAGGATTAGGCCCATAGGCTAAGACAAGGCACACAATAGCTGGAGCACAGCTTCCTATATAGGCATACAGCAGCAAGGAAAAGTAACAACATTGGCTAATAAGCCATACTTGATAGTAATAATAGCCTTTAGGCTAAGGCTAAGCTCAAAATAATGTTTGGTTAATAGCAGTTGAAGCACATTAGCCTAATTAAGCTCATGCAGAAGAAAGGTAGTGTTCAGTTGGCTAACTTAGCATCACAAGTAAAACTTCCATCATAAAATAAAAGCTCTGACTTGATAATTACTCATTACTCACACTTACTCAGTTGCTTCTTGGTAATTCACAGTATAAGGTTGGATTCCCAGGTGAAAATGGAACACCCCAGATGGCCGATGGTTCTAGAATTCAGTAAAAACATGATGGCCAGTTGCACCATTTACAAGTCCTTGATGATCAATTGACGGCTTATGCACTGCTTATGCAACCCAACTTAGCTCAGTACAAGGAAGAAGCCAGAAGGTTGGTAGAATTCAGGATTTATTCCAGGGTCCCGCAGCCTGTCCTAATAAAGATGTAGGTAGTGGCTCAAGGACTCAAGGATGCACTAGGGTGAGCTGTAATAGAGTGGTGTGCTACCAGGAGAGTTGTTGCTGGTTAGGAACTAACTCCCAGAGTGAAGTCTAGAGGGCGTCAGGGTCCTTTTGTGCCCAGTACTGCAGCCAGTTCCCACCACAGTGGTGCAAAGTACTTCCGTAGTGTTTCCTGGTATCCGATGAACCACTTCTGCTAACAGCTACCCCTAGCGGCAAGCATGGCCTGAGCCCCCTTGACCACTGATCTTTAAGCAGCCACCCCTGTTGGGGACCATGACGTGCGGTCGCATCAGTATGAGCTTCTGTCCCGTTTGTACTATCGATGTTTACCACCCGACCACAGCCGTTGTTTGCAACCTGTGCTGCTCTAATTTTCACGCCGAATGTGTAAGTGTTACTCAAACTGTAATTGACTGCATTGATAAACACAAAAATCTCATTTATTTATGCGACTAATGCTTACCTGTTGCCGACTGATACTTCGTAAACGCGTCGTCATACATGTTTTGCAGCGGCATTCCTTACTTGAAACATCTGTCAAGGAACTAGCAGCAGCTGTCCGTTCATTGGTTTGACTGCAAACCAGTTCTACACCTCTGCAATCTCTCACCGAACCTATTTTTGATCCAGAAATCAAGTCCACACGACCCAGCGAAGGCAGCTGCCATCTTGTGTCGTCACTTCCTGTTGCCAAAACTGTTTTAGCGCAACCTGAATGCCTCTCAGAAAATAAAACTCCGATTAACATTCTTGAATCAAATGAACCTACGAAATCTAATGCTTATACATTGAGTTCCCGTGAATTTTTTGATGGGGCAATCAACTCCTCCTTACCGCACAAACCAACACTCAATCTTCCCCCTTGCATTATTCCACAGCGCATGGTGCCTTCAGCGCATCTTGTTTCGGCTTCGCAAAATGAATGCCTGCTTAGTCTCTCTCCACCTTGACAGATGGCGCAAGCCGCCGCGTCACACTCTCCCTTTATAACGAAGAATTGGGTTTCCGTACTTATTATTCCAAAGCTGACTACAGAAAACTAAAACAAGCTGCTGCTCTGGTCGAACCTCCACTCACATACTCAAATAAACTTCAGATTCCACCTCCAGCAAGACCTGAAATTAATCACAACATGTCCGCACCAGCTTCCCACTCAACAAATCCAACTGCTAAAATTTTCGTAGGTGGGCTTTACCCCAACACTACAGCTGACTCAATAATTAAACTCATTCGTAATTCTTTCGGTTTTACTGTCGGTTGTTTTCAACTTCGCACAAGGTATCCCACTTACTCATCTTTCTGTGTTATAACTGCAGAATCAAATACTGATTTTAACACGTGCTCCAATATCTGGCCCCCGACGCCAAAATTTTACATTTTTTAGGCAAACCTAAACCTACTAGATCTGAAAATAACATCCAACGCAACCGAAACTCAGACAGTCAGACCAATGTGCCTCCATCTCCGCAGCGTCAAGAAAACGGCCACTCTAAGTCGCCACAGTCCTTTCCCACTGACAACGTCACTTATTGAAAAAACAAAAGTATGCAAGGCAAACTCCCAACTCAGATTTACCACCCAAGAAGATACCGAACAGCATTCCATTAGTGACAATGCAAGTGTCGCTAGTTGTTGCAGCAGCCATCATAGCTCAATTCTGGAGGAGGCTTCCAAGACCTAACTTTCATTCATTACTACTACTGCCTTCCAAACCCTTGTTTGTAGTGTATGATTACAGTGATCCTAGATACTGCTAAGTAGTCTTTGGTCAACTGTCATCTTATAATTAAATTGGCTTAATAGGTATTAACCAATCACTGTTGTAATTGGAGTAACATCACTTCCCATGATGCACTCCACCTAAAGTTATATAAAGGCTTGCAGCTGCCATTTAAGCTGCTGCTCACTTAGAACCCACAACCTGTAGTGGTGTCCTTTATTTAAGACACAGAACATTACAATGGCGACGAGGGTGGGATTTAATTTAAGTTAATGTAAACTTAATAAGTAACCATTGCTTAATTTTATTTGTTTTAAGCCCGTGCTTGGAATGGGTAAGAACAAAAGCAATTGGTCTTCAAAACTTAAACTTTTGAGCTAATTAGTAAGGAAAGAAAGTACCTCGTATGCTGAAGAAGAGCTGCCATATTGAGTAAACTGGCTCCTGGAGCAGCTGGGGCTGGTTCCTCATGGTGGTGAAGACTGGAAATTGCCGTAGAACCAGGGACTGTAGACTTGATGACGTGGTTAGTCCAGCTTTTGTACAGGTCAGAAGTACTTTTTCCATCTTCCACAAGGATAGGCAATGTCGGCACTGGCATGGGGATTTAGTGCAGGGACTAGCTTGTTTGGGGAAAATTAGCAGTGCTGAGTTTAAGTTGGTGTGTTGAGTAGCCAATATTGAAACGTTTAAAGCCTCAGTAACGTTTAATGAAAATTGCTTTAATGTAGAAGTTAGCCTATCGTTTAAAAGTGGTGATAACGTTTAGAAGGATAAAATATTTCAGAGTACAGGAAAATAGGGTTGATAAACATGTTAGAAGTGGTGTTAACTAGCTTGTGTTAAAAAGCTAAGGTTGATAAAATTGTTTAAATTACATTAAATGCTTTTGCAAGTGTGCAAGTTATGCATGTGGTTTACCTATAATTTTGAACAAAATTAGCCTGTAAAATATTGGCCATCAAGTGGTTGTGAGTAAATTTCTAAAAGCATAGTAGCGCATGCTGTACGAATTTATTGCACAGAGCTTAGACGACCAGTCGAAGTGTAATTTCATGTAGTGTTTTAAAGCTTGTATAGTGTGCCTTATAAAATAAGGGGGTTGCATAGCAAATTTTAATCCTGGTCATAACTACTGCACGAGAGTGTTCCGGTCTGTGTGAATACTAGGCGTTGCCACTGGTAGTGGAACCGGTTGGGCTAAATTGTGTGAATTAGTTTATTTATTAATTATTGCTGGCGATGATAATTAAGTGTGACCTAGCCGGTCACGCATGGGAATTTGATATCCTATGTTTAAAAGAAACTGTATTAACTTGTAAGAGAACAAGCAAGAGCAGTAATTCTTGGCAAAATTAAAATTCTTCAAATTTAAAGAACTAGTTTAACTTAAAGTGGGGAGAGACTGTTTAAATGTAAATTCGGTTAGCCTAGTTTAAAGGTTCTAGTTTGAGTAGACCTTCTTCTTGTTGCTGGGTGCAACGAAGGCCTATCCGAGTAAATTTAAGAATTGTAAGGCGTATTCTTACGCACTTG
>JAHWFP010201248.1:70600-86968 GCA_023313725.1 Lithobius niger | reverse complement strand
ACTTTGTTACAAAGCCCTGATTTTAATGTTAAAATATTATTTTTTATAACAGCCTTTGCATACTTTATTTGTCATCCAACACTCGTATCACTGAACGATATTCCAAGAGTCGATTGGCATAGGTGGTGTAAAATCCTCGGAGGGAGGGTCAGGCTAGCTTTTGGAACAGGAAGTAAACACAGTCTCATGACCATGCAAGAGGGAGTGACCAGTCCGAAGTTGGGACTCAACAGCAGCACCATTCCTAGGCAGAGTTCCCTGGGGCTTCGGAAACACCATAGTAGGATGAATGGCATGCAAAAATCTGCCATTCACACCATTAGCCCACTAAAATTCCAGTTCTTGGAACCCACGAGGAAACCCCAGGATGCATGTCACGTAGTAGAATAGATACAACTGGCCGCAGGCGGAAGGAACACACTACAGAGGCAAGATCATCTGCAACTTCATTCCCAAACGCCACTGTTGCCTGAGACCCAAGACGCAGAGACAAGGTACCTACAATGTATAACAACTTCCAGCCAGGGTGACTAAGTGTTAAGTGCTCAAAGGAGAGCTGCAAAAACCGAATGCAGGACGCGGAGAGCGACCGAATGGCAAAGTGAGAAAGGCGCGACCCCAGAGTCATGACAAGCGCTACTGAGATAGCAACCAGTTCACACACAAAAACAGTTTCGGACCAGGAACTAAACCACTAATCCCTCCTTCCCAATTCTCACGATGAACCGATGCATTACAAAAGATCTTAACAGTAGACAGACTCGATCAGGCAGAGAAAATCTTACCAACACATGGGCACCACATCCAAGGACATGGCGGCGATATAAAGAATGAATCAGGGAACTGCCTAACAGTGATCTAAGGGCAAGTTAACGCCGAGATCAGCAACACCGAGACTAGCATGTGCTAGTGAACTAAGAATACTATAATCGACCAAGACCCTACCCACAAGATCACCAATGCCGTGGCTCAAACCACGAAGACAAAGTTTCACCAGCAGCTCCATAGCATGATGGCGAATGGGGAACTCCCCCAATTCAATTAAACGCACGGATACCAGAGTTGACGATATACACCCAGTGACAACTCACAGACACTCATTAATGGAGACTTGCAGGCTGTCAATATTTCGCCACGAGCCAGCAAGGTAAGGAAGATGATAGTCAATATCTGCCCTGATGTACACAAGAAAGAAATGACTTACCATTTGGCCACCAAGCGTTTGTGGAGGGAGGGGAGGGGGGGGAGATTAAGTCTTGATGGCGTGTTACCAGCTAGGTCATTTGTGCCAACCTCAATCACAGTACAGTGACACTGGTTGCCAATGCATCTCATATTGCGGAGATGTTAACCAAACGCCCAATCTACATCTTGTATCTTATCGTATATCTGTACCTCCTTCAAAAATTTAAAAACCCAGGACAGGAGGACAGACTCTTCGCCCAGTTGATACGCTACGTCACGCAGAGGGTGGAAACGGCGACAAACACCAACAAGATGGTGGCATTCAACAAGAACATAATAATAATAATAAAATTGTTTAGCCGATTGTAAGAGTTCGGCAAGGAGACGGAAGGGCATGGCCACTGACACCGTTCCCATTTATTAAAAGGAAATGTTATGTTTTGGAGATTTAAAAACTCAGAGTTGAAGCAGGCCAATTTTGCGGTGCGAGGAGATCACCGACAGGTGGAGCAAAATATTGTTAATCGTACGTTCGTTGCAGGAAACGTGAAAGGTCGACCTGGAGAAGGCCCCGACGAAAAGCTGATATGGTCTTGGACATGACAAGGTCGTCCGGCAGTGAGTTCCATGGATTCACCACCCGAAGAGCGAAGAAATACTTTCGACAGTCCAACCGTGGTTTATCAACTACCAGTTTAAGGGAGTGTCCACGCGTAGCTTTATAATGCGACATGTCAAAGAAGGGGGTGATAACTGGGAAATTTTCGTGTAAAATCTGGTAAGTCAGGGCAAGATCTGCATGCAGGCGACGCAGTTCTAATGGTTGTAGGCCCGCACGCAACAAGCGTTTACTAGATTTCAAGTTTCCCATGTCTGGAAGTGATCTTGTAAAGAAACGCTGTACCGACTCCAAATGGTCAATGTCAGACAAAAGGTATGGAGACCACACAGGGCTAGCGTATTCAAGAAGTGGCCGTACAAAGACCTTAAAAGCCCAGACACGGGTGTTAGAATTTGCTCGAGCAAAACAACGATTTACAATATGAAGTCTCTTGAAAGCTTGTGCAGTTATTTTTGCACAGTGGGTAGAGGGTTTTAGGTCAACTGTGAACCACACACCGAGGTCCTTAGCCAAATCCAAAGTGGGTAGTAAACTACCGTTTAAATGAAAAGGGGCAACAGGGTTTGTTTTCCCAAGGTGAAAAGAAAAACATTTTTCCACAGAAAGTGGCAGTTGCCAGACTGTTGACCAGTCAGAAACAGCTTGAATCGTTGAATCCAGTAGGTCGTGGTCTCTTGTGACAAGTACTTCCGTACTTGCCTTTACATCGTCAGCGAATTTAAGATTTAAAACATCAGATGTAGGTTGAGATGGTAATAATAAGTGGCCGGGAACACAAATAAAGTTCAGGAGGGACAATCATCTACATCTACACACTACTGTCTGTAGATGACGACCGGTTCATTCTTACTACTGAAGCACTAACACTCATTGCTCATGCAATTCCGGCTCATGTGCCTACGGAAATTACAGCATAAGCAGCAGAGTGACCAATTTGCTACCACAAGAAGGGCTGGGATTCCACACACACTAATAATGTCGGGCAAGTCGTCAAGCTTGATGCTCTCATGCAGATGGGGCGTCGTTCTCCGCACCCGAATAGCAATGAGTATCCCATCAGTTACGTTTTCTCACTGTCATACGACAACAGAGAAGACTATCTGCCTTCTTAAGTGCCACCTTTGACCACATGTTTTCAACACCACTTGAAATACATTGTTCGCTCACAACACACTGCCTCAACATCACGTCAACTCACAAAATTTGCGAAGATGCAAGTGGGATATTAAAAAGAGACGGCTGGCTTTCGAATGCTCCTCCCAAACCATACCTCCATCAAGCCAAACTCCTAAGTACTTGACGTTCGTAACTGCTGATACACTAGTTCCACCAACCTTGACCGTAATCAGAGTGCTTCGCACAGCCAAAGACTGTGAGCAGGTCATGAGCTCCGTCTTTGCTGGTGCTAGCGCCAAACCTCTCGGAGCCAGGCGCAGAATACTGCGATGCAAAGCTGCCTGGATATGCTCAACAGGCAGCAGTGTATCCGGCCCAACAAACCAGAGTGCGATATCATCCGCGTAGCAGACGATATTACAGCTGCCGCTCATCTCAAGCAATACGTCATTAATTGCTATAGCAAACCAATGTCAAAATATCAAACAATATAGCAATGATGCAGCATGTAACAAGGGTGCAAAAAGAGGAGAGGCGCACAAAATAGGATTACAGCTCACTCGAACAAAATGCCACTATGCTTGGGCACGGGGAACGTAACATTGTGGTTGTTTAGTAAACAGCCTTTACTGTAAGGTTTGAACTCGGTCTCCGATGTAAAAGCTGAAATTTCCATGCTTAATTTCTCCGCCACCGTTTAATATTTTTCACTCAACTTCAGTATGTAAGATTGTTGGACTTGGTGAACACGTATGAAGATCTGGACTTACGCTGCAATCATGAATTTCGTTTTTACCTTATGTGGTGATGAGGATGGTCGACTTTTTTGGACACGTTTATATCTCTACAGACTAAACCATTTGTGTTTGATATCTGGTTCTTAGCTTGCTTAGGATGCGAAATCCTTACGGCCTCAAAATTGGGTGGCTGACATGACTGAATGACTTATTTAGTTCTTCAATGCGGGCTTCAAGAAGGCAATTGAATTATTTCCACGATTGTTTGCCACGATACTGCGTCTGCCTGCAACAATGCAGAATCAACTATCCATCGAGACGACACATCTGGACACACGCTAGTGTGTTGCCATCAAATAATAAACATGTGACTAAGCTTGGGCATAACGTGAACATAAATACGCATTTCTAATGTTCCGTTTTGTCGTAAACAAAACTGAGGGACAATTGGATATACCGTACACATCATAGACCAGACCGTAGCCATTGCACTAAAAAGGAAGCGAAAAAAGCTAACAAATTATTTTTAAATAGAAAAAACCATTAGAGCTCGTATCCCCATATTCATAGCTGTGAAGGTACATGAATAAAAACTTATTATCGTTCACTCGAACGCAACGAACTATAATTTGAACTCCAATTCCAGGGAAAAAGGATTGCGACATGCCAGCCTCAATGCACTCGCATACTTGTACATCACTAATCAAAAAAACAAAACGGTTGGATATTTCAGACAAAAAAAATATACCAACAAAATACAACATGTACACGCACATGAACCAGAACGAAAACATAAACCCACAAACACGTACAAAACAGACGCCATAAACAGCAAACTCTTACGAAATTGAGAGATTAAAAAATACATACACAAAATGAACACGTAATTACTCACACGAACTAGAAATAAAACAGAAAACCATCAAACACAAACAAGGCAAAAAAAAAACTGCCTTAACTAGCAGTCTGCTTGTTTCATAAATTATAAATGCACACAAAATGCCTCTAACATGAAACAGACTTAAAATGTAAAACATCAAACACAGACAAATATAAAAAAGCTTGCATAAGACACAAATTAAGTGCATACACACGCATACACACGCAAACATTAAACATTTCAAACACAAACTGCATTTACTTTCTGACGTAACCATTAAGTAAAAACAGTCCCTGTTCCCTCAAATGGAGTTCAAATTATAGTTCGTTGCATTCGGGTGAACTCTAAGCAGTTTTTATTCGTGTACGTTTACAGCTGTGAGTATGGGGTGGCGAGCGCTCATCGTTTTTTTCTAAGCGGCGAAACCGTTTTTTGTTCAGTTATAATATTACACTCAAGTTTACAGCTGTTAATAGAAATCCACCCAAAACCGAAACTGGTAAAGAGCAGCCGCCAAGTTTCCAAGAATGGTCGGTCGGCCTTTCAAAGTAGTGATATCATTCAACCAGGGAAAGGCCGCCAAGGTTAATCCTATTAGCCAAGTTAATCGCACGTACTAATAGTTCGAAAGTTAAATGAAAACTAGAAGATTGCTACCGCTAGTAGCAATCTTCTAGTTTTCATTTAACGTCCAAAGTATTATTCCGTGGGATTAACTTGGTTAATAGGATTAACCTTGGCGGCCTTTCCCTGGTTGAATGATATCACTACTTTAAAAGGCCGACCATTCTTGGAAACTTGGCGGCTGCTCTTTACCAGTTTCGGTTTTGGGTGGATATCACAACTTTCATAGGCCACAAAATTCCACTGTCTAATACCTCTAATACCTCTACCTTTTTTGTCTGGAGTGTCTATAAATTTTGTAATTCATAATTCTTACTTTTGCTATCGCGTTACACCACCCAAATGGACATGGTTTGGCGTATTGTATGCCATGTTGCGCATGATTAAGTCAATTTAATCCGATTTTTGAGCGCACTGGCTAACAAACGCTGATTTTCGTTCGCTTCGCTCACTCAATCAGCGCATCCCCCTTCACTTGGCTCTCCCGAGATTAACGTTAATCATTCAATCATGAAGACATACTACAAACTCACGGAATGGTAAATGTTCATACAGTTATAATATTCTGGTGGCATACGAAGATTACTAAAACTAATCAACTCTCATCTGTCTAAAATTACTCGCCACTTACACTAGACTGCAAGAACAGTAATTCAACATAAAATAAAATGTCCGCGTCACGTTATTGAGGACACTTTTTCTCCATGAAGAACACGTTGCCACCTGTGCTGGCGATGTGCAATTTGTTTCCTAACCTTCCTTCCTGCAAAATTGTCCCTTTTATCGTGGTGGGGCAGATAATTCAGTTTGGATTCGTGTACCGTTTGCATTCTGACAATATAAGTACTCAAACGATAAACGTGCAACACTAAAACTAATCAACTCATAGCTGTTTAAAATTACTCGCTTCTTACACTAGACTGCAAGAACAGTAAGTCAATATAATTCGGATAATTCAGTTTGGGTTCGTGCACCGTAAAAAAAAAGACCAAACCTTAGCAATAAAAAATAAAGATATTCAGTCTGTTAGTGAACCACCTATTTGCCAAGACAGTGCATTCTGACGATATAAGTACTGAAACGATAAACGTGCAACACTTAAGCATGTTATAATCTACTGTTGAATGACAATACAAACAATGGTTACAACAATAATTTTGCATTTACGAGCCACTTCAGGGCCACGTGCTTCTAGCTGCAACCGCCATTTTAGAAAAAGGCTTTTCCCCATATGACGCTTTACCTGTCTGCCGAAATTCAGATCTGACAGCTGTAGACGTGTCGTTAAACCCTATGAGAATTAACATGGGAGCCTGCGGACTAGTTACTAGTTCATAGTTACTAGTTACTAGTTACCAGTAACACAAATCAACGTTATTGAGGACACTTTTTCTCCATGAAGGACACGTTCCCACAGTTTCGTGTTGACGTTTTCCTTGTTACTGGACCCAAGACACCTGATTCAAACGATTTGCAAAGATTTCTACAGCATGGGGAATTTACACCAGTATGCTGAAATCACCTATAAGTTGGTTTCAGTTAAAAGACACAGTCTGCTAGTGAGCCGCCATCTGACAACAATAACACTCTAACAATTACGCTCTGACAATGAAGCTCCAACAACATAAAACATCTACTTGGCGGCGACACACTAGCGTGTCTCTAGACGCGACCGAGATTGGTTAAGTAATGGTTATAGCATGGATTTTGCAGCAATGATTTTGCGTAAGCGATTTAATGCCCACTTTTGGAAGAGCGACGTTCGAGAAGGTGTGTTGTCGTCCGAGGATGTCGCTCTACCAAAAGTGTGCATTAAATCGCTTATACCGGCCCATTTTTTTTCAAAACCCATGCTGTAACTGTCTCATTAATCTTGTTACTAAGTTTGATTGTAGTTTGACGGGACAAATTCTTATTTCCCTTGTTCGCTGAATGAGCACTTCGAAATCGAAAATTAATGCCGATGATAGAGCTGTTGCAATTGTTTAAGAATGTAATGTTGGAGGTTTAGACTGTAACATTGCTGGAAAATCCAATGTAGCATTTTGCTGCATAAAGATGGTCATATTTGTAATAAATGTAAAAGTGTGCAAAATAAGCATGCACAATGAATGTGCAAAATAAGTATGCAACCATTGTTGAGCTATGTACAGCATCGTTTATACAGCATCGTTTAAACAATGGCCGGGACGAAAGTAGGGTAATAACATTCCCTATCTCCATACTTTTTCCGTTTTCATTGATTACAAAACTCGGCAATAAATCGGTTGGTAAGTTTACAATTCAGCGAACGGTTTTGTAGACCACTTAGGCTCGATAATAAATCAAATCAAATCAATAAATCGGATAGAGCATTGTTGACAGCATTGTTGTAAGACAGCATTGTTGTAAGTGGGACAATAAATCACTGGTGAAATGGTGAAATGGTTCAAGAGGAGGAAGAGGTCCCTATAATAGGAGCAGAGGTGGAGGTGGTGGATGTGTTGGTGGGTCATTGTGACCAGTTGGAATTAGGTTAGGCCAGGGGATGAACTCGTTGGTTCGTTGAGTTGTTGAACTCTTTGGGTTGTTCATTCGTTGATTCGTCGCTTCGTTAGTTTGTTTGTGGTGAAGGTACATTGGATTAGGTTAGGTTAGTTTTAAGTAGTTTTTAAGTTTGTAGAAGGAGCGCATGACGTACGGTCTTTAGGCTCTAGTAAATAAATTCAAATTCAAATAAATCACTTACAACCTGGGAATCTGGCTGTTGCAGACATAGGGCCTTAGGGCTTCGGGCAGATGACCAGGAGTGATTAACGCTCGTTAAACCCTTTGAACCCTTTGAAAGTCACTGCACTTATTTGTACAGTTTTACAGTTCTTATGCTATCCCGTCAGCAGTTCGTATTGTTATCATATTGTTGTAAGTGTCAGTTAGGTTAAGTTTAGAGTGAGCGCATAGGTTGTAGACCTTGAAATCTCAATAAACTATCAATCAATCAATAACTAACTTCTTTTAACTTGAACTTTATTATTCGAGTTGTATGGCCCCAACGTCATACACTAACTTATTTTAAAAAAGGGTTAAAGGGTTTAACGAGCGTTAACCACCCCACACTACTTTATTGCTACGTTTATAACAATGAATATTGTAATAACATTGTAGCAGCCAACGATTGTTGAACGCCAAGGCGTGCGATTTAGGACCAAGGCTTCTGATGAATAAAATGAATGAATGAAAAACAATGGACGATACCAAGGAAAATAACATGAAACAACTCGAATTCATCCACAAACGGGAAAAAAGTATTCAAAGTTTAGTGATAAACTTACTTAACGGCTTACGCCTCCACCTACACCTCGGAAGAACAAACCTACCGCAATAAATCATGTAACTACAGACGGACCATTGATGCAAAAGTATGCCAATAACCACTAATAAACAATTAAACAAAAGTGTTTTAAAAAACACTTCAAATGTTTTTTTTTTTGAGGGGGGGGGGGGTGGAAATAATACAGGGTCTCAAACGGTGCGAAAGGCAATGTTAGGCAATGAAGGACAGTGTTTTCACTGTTTTCATAAAAAAACACGTTATGAAAATATTGAGTGGGCTTCACCGCCATGCCTACGAGCACGAATGTGATGTCAACATTCATCGTAAGGCGGAGCTTTAACTACGTACTCGTGTTGAGGGCCAATTTAGCTAGGTTGAGGGAACCCTGTTCTGGAGGATTGAGGAATTGCTGCATTCTTTAAAATTGCCATTAAATTGTCACGTTGCTGATGTATAAGGGTATATATTTCAGTTGGTTGACTAAATAAGTAGGCCATAATGCTATTAAAGGTCGCATTTGAAACTTAGGATTCTTTTTGCGTGTATTGGCGCCAATTTGGACTAATTGAGTATGTAGACAGACTGGCGTGCACAGGAAAGGGTACTGGGGGGACACAGCCTCTGCCCTATTTAGAAAATGACCTCTTTGCCCTAAAAGATGCTCTTTTTTGTGCTGGTGACGCTGACGGAAAAGGCCTGAAAAAAGAACAAAAAGGCCTAAAAAGGGCAAAAAAGGTAAGAAAAAGGAGAGAAGATAATGCGTTAAAAAATGTGAAGAGCACCCCCCCCCCCCCTCCAAAAAAAAGTTGCTTATGGCCTTTCGGTTTGAAACACGTTTTTAGATGTTTTACTGACCATACAATTTTACTTTTGTACCTTTGCTGCAATACTTCTAAATTGAACGTTTTTGGGGGAAAAAAAAGGATCTCATCAGTTTATCAATGTTATTGTTAATGAAAACTAAATGCAGTGAAGGTAAGAAGCGTTAGCTCATTTGTTATTTTATTCACTCCGCTGTTTGCACCAGAAGCTTAGTCACAGGACCTTTATAAGACAGCGTGAAAGATAACATTTTAAGAAAAAGCTTTTAAACTTAAACTCGGTTTTGTGAAGATCTTAAGTCTATGGTAATTGCTAGGCTTTTATTATCACGATAACGGGAGTGTAGTCATCTCCCAAACGTCGATTCATTTTTTTTTAAATGTATTTCTGTGCACCTTTGGGCTTCCTCTCAAGAGCAATGCTACCAACGTCGATGCTATCGCCATTGCTAACTTCAGTGCGATCAATGTATCGGTGTTTTTTTTATTCATGATCGTCATCTTTGATTGTAGGCACGGATCGGATTTTTTTCTCGACCTACTAGCTACGATTAAAAAAATCGAGATGATCACACGATACGACCAAACACTAGAGTACATGGATAACTACACAAGAGGCTCACGTCGCCTTCATCAGGATTTTCATCGAACTCGGTTAAACTGTGCGCGGCCTATCTTGAGGTCACCGCAGAACGAACGCAGATAATCGATCGTACGTTTTTGGCAGCAGAGTGCCTTGTTGATATCCAAGATGGTTACAAAAACAATGACGGCCGTCGATCAAAGCCGCCCCCTCCAGGAGGACGCAGCCGCTCGTGAAATACTTCCAGGGCCCAAGATAAGTGCCCGGTCCTTAACGGTACGTATCCCACACATCTGGAATATTATTCAAGACGGTTTAAAGAATACAAACATTACTTTCATTTTTTTCAAGAAAAAGTTTCACGATTACTATGTTGCCAAAGCATCTATCGACATTGTCTAATTTAGTTCAGTTCCCTTTCACTCCTGCCTCTTGTCACTTTTATCCCGTTTCGTTCGTCCTTGTCTACCTCCTTTCATCTTCCGTTTTGTGTATACGCTTGTCTTTCAGTAAATTCTTTACTCTTGCCTCTAAGTTTATTTATTTTTTTCTCTAAACTTACAGTATGATTTGTAAATACCCCATTTGCTAATTACTTTAATATGTGAAATCATAATGTACGTTTGCCATTGTTTACTTAAAGGCGAGGCGCCATTTCGATATCGTTGCCCATATTCTAAACACAGCATCCGCGTTCCAAATTTGCCGTCAACTGGTAGGCTGATGTGGGTCACGTGATCTCGTTTTAGTTATGAAAATCGGGCCGCTGCTGCGAATAGTGTTGTTCCATTTTTAATTTACCGCTATTTTCTTTATATTGCTCGAAGATTGTACGGTGCTGCATCTAGGAGTTGAAAAGGTGAAAAGGCGCCTTTAATTGTTGTTTCATTGCTGTTTACTTGTTGGGTATGAAAAGACTACCGTGTGTTTTTTTTTTCTTCTTCTATAGTATCTCACCAAATTAAAATAAATGCCCATCTCTCTCTTTCAGAATTCCGCACTTCTTCTTCGTCATATACTCCTGTTTTTCTTATAATTATTATTCCCCCCCCCCCCCCCATTTAGCTGTTTTAATGACAGTCAACTAATCAGTGTATTTATTGCAGCATTGTTTCTGTCATAACCCCACTGCCTCAATAATAATTAGAGATAGGCTTAACGTCGTACGTGCTGCTATTCGCTTCTTCTTCATTACTGGCTCTATCTCATCATTCTATTTGGCTAATCCCAGAAGGGAATCACGGTTAAGCCTCACTACAATAACATTTACAATGCAAAAAGGTTTCAATTTTGGACTCTTAACACAACAATCGAAACCGAAAGTGACTCCAAAATCTTCACTTTCAGCTCTAAATAATGCAAAACAGCGTCATACGCCTGCGCAGGAGCGCTGTAGCTTTCAGTTCGCTGTAGCGAGGTAACGTGAAAGACAGACACTGCAACGCCATCCAGCCAGTCGTTGGTTAATTACGTTCACAATGGACCCCCAGAGATGGCAAACCGACGTGATGGACTATCTTATCTTCGTCCAGGACCACAACCAATGATCGGCCAATTTTGCCTGGAGCTAGTAACGAAATCCACCACCCTCCCACCCAATCAATGATCTATCCTTTACACCCCACCCACCCCCTAGCCTTCCCCCGGACGTTGATCGTATCCCTTCCTTCCTTCCATTTCAGAATGATCTTGAACCTTCTAAATGGTACATTGGTTCAATAGAGGGTTTATTTGGTCTGTTAAAGATAAAGTATCATCAGAATACTAAGGTCAAGGCTCCCGTGTTAATTCCCTTAGGCTAAAATACACTTGTACAGCTCGCTAGGGAAAACTGGCAATCTTCTTTGGCGCACAGGTAGAGTCGTATGGGGAAGTTATTTTTTCTATAATTGAGGTTGTAGCTAGAACCATGTGGCGCGTAAGTGTAAAATTATTGTTCTAACCATTGTCTGTATAATGGGGTTGTCATTCAACAGTAGATTTCAAGACGTCCAAGTGTTACACGCGTATCGACTCAGTACTTAATTGTTAGAATACGTTGTTGTATGATAGCGATTGAGAAGTTTTGTGCAGCCACTCATGTGCGCCTGTGACTCACTGCGACTCTCTTTGTCCCACATTTGTGCTCCGACACTTGTGCTCCAAGAGTGCTGCTTTGTGAGTGTGTGCATCGTTTGACCGCGACAGAAGAGTTGAAGCAGTAGACGCTGGTTTGTTGGGCGTAAAGGCTTTGTCGGTTTCCGTTTCATTTGTAGTGTGTTTGCAGCACTAGCATTTGGCGTATAGTGCTTGTGCATTTGGACGCGGTAATCTTCTGCGTATTTGCTATGTATGCAGTGCATATGAACCTTGCCAATGTGCTGATGTAGAATTGTGCATCAAAAAGTCTTCTGTGTATATGGTTCAAACCGAGATGGTTTTGTTTGTAATTAATTATTCTTAGGGCACCTGTGCGTCGGTTCGAATTGTGCATCAAAGAGTCTTGCGTGTCGAAGAGTTTTGCGTCGAAGAGTCTTGCGAAATTGCAACGAATCCACTAAAGTTGGTGAGCGTCCCTAACAATAATCGCCTAAGAATAAATGCGGGAAGTCTTTTACAGCTGGATAAATCACAAATTCCGCCATATCAGTACCCTTGAGTTATAATTTAAACACAACAGGCATCATTCTCATTCACTATTACTGAAAAACGTATTTTTTTTAAGTAATGGCTTGCTCGGGAAGACTTATGTTAAACAAGATAGGATCTTATTTGTCCTTCCACAGAATTTTGGACGCATAGCCGAGCGCTTTTAGGTTATTGTTGTCTGTCAATCTGCGTTTTGTTTTGAAGGCATCAGGTTCGAGCTTAGTTGGGGGTCAACCTTTTTATGATATTTCTAGCAAGCTTTTCACGTGAAAAACATTTGTATTCTATTCTGTTTTTTTCTTCTTATTTTTGGTAACTTATTAACTTATTATTTATTCGCTGTGGTTATTATAAGGGGCTTCCACTAGTAAGGCATAAAGAAAACAAAATTTAAAAGCTGTATATATTGAATTTCAAGAGTCTGGTCATTCCACTACCAGCTTCGTAATCATGCTTCGCAAACCGTGTGGAGACAGGTGGATGACCTTTACAAATGTTATGAAGGTCATTCCGTTTCAAACATTTAAAAATGTACTAAAATACAAACTTGGAAGTTTCTGGTTTCTTTAGCAATCTGTATATGTGAAAAAATATACAGGGTGAGTCAAAATTATCGACCCAGTGGATTTGCCAGCCGCATGATTTGGTTTAGCCACCAAACAACCATCGATCGTTGGTCACCACGGAGGGGGCCACGTTTTGAGATCGTCCAGGGGTGCCCGCACCCTGCCCCTCCCCCCCTTAAATAAATTTTCCACTTTCGGTTCCTTATGAATAAGGCATTGGTCCCAATTTGAGATATGTGCGGGCAGTTAATTCATGGTGAATGCAGAAAACAGCATGTCCACAACAGCACGACCAAAACACATTCGTATAAACATACTGTCTACGTCAACTAGTGAATGGTACTTCCCTTCCCGGGAATCAGTAAGAAAGAATGAAGTCCTTTTGTTTACACTTAGGGCACTAAGTATTGAGATCACGCGGGGGTGCCCCCCCCCCCCCCCGCTTCGTTAAATAAAGTTTCCACTTCCGGTTCCATTAGGCCGAATGCCAGTGTGCTACATGTGCTACAAACATGTGCTAGCCGAATCCTTATCAATTTCCTTACTTTTGCTATTCTCTACTGTAATAATTACATGCAATCAACCAATTCACACGACCACTCATGATATTATTTTATGCAACAAAGCCAACATTTGTACAGTATTGGACAATGAAATTAAGACAGTTGAGAAGGGGCAACTACGAGTCTACATCGATTAATCATGCCTGGTTATGGGAATTTCTTAAATATTACGAAGTTGTTAAATTCAATAAACGAATATTAATAACCGCAAAATAAATACAATACTGTGTATGCTATTGCAACTGAAAAAAATTAAATTTGTTGAACACAGAATGAAGTCAGTCAATCACACAAACTGCAAATCTCTATTTATGGAATCTGGATAGGCCAAGAAAATGTGGTGGCTTGTTTAGTCTAAGGAAAAAAGTAGCATTATGCGTGACAAAACCTATCTGTAAAGTATTCAATTGACTTCAAAAGTATTACTCCATTTAGTTAAAAATATAAATAGAGCTAGCTACAGTTTTAAAATTGATTTTATTTTAAAGTCGATTTGAAAGTCAATTTTGCGGTTTTATTTTAAAGAAATGCATTCAAGAAACGTTGAATTTAGGAATAAAAAGCCGTTGAAAGCCTATAGGGAAAAGCAACCTAGAAAAAAACAGCCCATGAAAGAAAAAAAAAAAAAGAGAGAAAGATTTCCGCAGAACGAAAGTCCAGGGAAAAAGGAATGGACAGTAGACAGCCGGTGGACGAAATGCTGAGAAATTATAAAAAAAAAAAAAAAAACGTCGGAGATATCCGCAGGAAATAGCCGAAGGAAAACAATCCAAGGAAAATAGCCGAAAGAAAACACCGTTTCCTAGTGAAATTTCTTACCTGGTGCAGTAATAACCCGGACTACTGCACTGTGACTGAGGTTGGCACTAATGACCTAGTTATCGACGCGCCATTAAGCCTCAATCCCGCCTCCCGCCCCCTCAACCCAACCTATTAAAAAAAAAAAAAACAGTAAGCATTTTCCTTCGGTTATTTCCGTGGCCTTTTTTTCGCGGCTTCTTTTTTCCTTTGACTTTTTTTCAGTCTTTACTTTAGTCTAATCCACATCGGGAGTTTCATTTTCTGTCAGTGTGTTGACCGCAGTTGTGATTAGTAGGGGTTTTACAATGTTTAATGCGCGGTGGTGACGTCACGCCAACACATCCCCATGCTAAAAGTGTACGGTTAATCTGAAAACCCACACACGTGACCGTGGGTTAATTTTGATAACCCACACTTTTTTAGATAATCTATCATTTTTTTGGATAATCTAACACTTTTTCCGCGCTCTCCACAACAACTGCTCTACCACGTGACATACTTTGCAAAACTACCGCACACAACACAAATTCAACCAACATAAATAAGCACATTTGCAACCTGCGACATTTATCGTACTAACACGAAAAAAAAACCTCGCGTAGGCTACTATGCTAGAACCCCACCCATGTAAGAATGGCCCAATCCGTCAACCTTTCGCTCCGACAGTACTAAAACTAGGCTACCGACACTTGTAAACACATCTAAATACACCTAAATACATACGATACTCAAGCGAACAGCACATTTATAACCTGGCGACATTTTCCGCACTAACACGAAAAAAAAAAAACATAGCTAACGATGCTAGCCCCCTCCCCACCCCCACCCACGAATGAATAGTCCAAGCCGAACCCCCGACAACCTTTCGTTCCGACGGTACGAAAACTAGCCTACTGACACCTTCTAAACACACTTAAAAACCTACGAGACTCAAGCGAATACCGCATTTTATACTCTATATCTTATTTAAACTAATAAAGTAGAAAAAATACGGGTTTACCTTAAACACAAATGTCGGTGAGTGGGACTGGATATATAGACGTCCTCGCGTACCTGAGATTTTCGCAGACAGGAAGTTTAAACCGGAAGTTTGAGTTCAGGAATTTACGTCATAATTTACAAATAAAATTTTCAAATAAATTTTTTTTTAATCTCAAATAACTACTTGTTGGCTCGTCGTCACACCTTAGCATTAAAACACATATCCGTGAATTAGACCGGGTTATCCCGAAATAATTGCTCGTCTGCTCGAAACGGAACAGTCCAAAGATCGAGGGGTAGCACAATCAAACTCGCGCTGGCGCACTCATTCGATTTCGCAACCCCTCGATCTTTGGACTGTTCCGTTTCTCGCAGACGAGCAATTATTTCGGGATAACCCAGTCTACTTCACGGATATCTATTACTTTTTCTCCACGCGCGAACCCCACCCCTCTCCCCACTCAACCCCCTCCCTAACGGGACGCGCGGTGAAATGAAACTTCTGAGTTGAATATTTTATCAATCAAGAACGAAAGTTAGAGGTTAGAAGCGATCAGATACCGCTCTAGTTCTAACTGTAAGTTGAATGAAATTGAATTTAAGACTTACATTATTAAGAAACCGTAAGCTGATCTGGTTGAACGAATATCGACCTTGCTGATGTTTTTGTGACCTTGTATTCCGTGCCCCCTCCAATTAAGAGGTTGCCTCAGTATATATCGTCGGCTTAGTTACAAAGTTTGGAACTGAACGTTTCTCGCCAATCGGGTCACAAAACATGGACAATTCAACGTCGCACAAAGTTTCCAATATCAACTTGTGTGTTGTGAATTTGACTTCAACGAATATACAAGCCCCAACCACTTTTTTATTTTTATTTTTCGTTGGTTTGAGGTGGGGATTGTATATTCGTTGAAGTCAAATTCACAACACACAAGTTGATATTGG
>JAHWFP010201248.1:57462-70500 GCA_023313725.1 Lithobius niger | reverse complement strand
CGCCGCTGGTTCTGTCAATAATTAAAGGAAAAAGGAAAACTAAGCCCAATGTTCCCGGAATTTTCATTTGCAGATGATTGCATTTTGTTGGTGAATGTTAGTTCCCAGTTTTAGTTCCCATTAAAACTATTTTCTTACACCCACGAAGGGCAAAAGTGCATTACTACGCCAATATTTAAACCGCACAAAGCCTTGTCGTATCAAGACTAAATTATTAAAACTCAGTCTGCAAGTCATTACGTATTTCGAACGTGTCTACCCGTACGCGAGAAGTGGACTCATCGTTCTAGTGTCCAACAGCTAAAACGGACTTAATGTCGTAATTATTCGTCGTAACAGTTTATCATTATCCAACCTGCAACATAAAATATGCATACTCGATATTTCTGAAACCAATACCTTAAAATAATCGAACTGTCGCAGCCATTCACTCCCTGGAGGAAGTAATCCATAAATGAGCGTGGCAGAGAAGCTAACATTTTTCTGTCTAAATTTCATTGTCCAATACTGTACTAATTTGTTTTGGTCATAGATCGTGTTGTTGTGGACCGATTTACATGCTGTTTTCTGAATTCACCATGAATTAACTGCTCGCACATATCTCAAATTGGGACCAATGCCCTATTCCTAAAGGAACCGGAAGTGGAAAATTTACTTAAGAGGCGCATGGTGGGGGGGGGGGGAGGGGTGCACCTCTGGATGATCTCAAAACGTGGCCCCCTCCGTGGTGACCAACGATCGATTGTTGTTTGATGGCTAAACCAAATCGTGCGGCTGCCAAATCCTCTGGGTCGATACTTTTGACTCACCCTGTATGTATTCTATTATCTTCTTTTCTTATTTCTGGTATCAATTTATTTGTTGTGTTTATTGTAAGGCATAGTATTTCGGCAGCCAAACCACTTTTTTTGCTTGACCTAAAATTGTTGGCTATAGTTCTGTTTTGGTTGATTTGGGGTTTTGGGATCATACAAATTGTACAACAGTGGGTGACACCATGTCATCTTTCAGCATTAAAGATGGCGTCCAAAGCGACACCAAATTTTTATTTAATTTTTGCCATTTTCGCCTATTATGCAAGAACCGTAAGTGGTATAGAAACAAGTTTGGGATAAAGGTTGTTGGAATAATATAATCTACAATGTAAGACCCATACCTTTTTTCATATCCCTTACGATTTTTGAGAAAACACTGTTATTTTGGGTCAATTTCGGCCATTTTGGCTAATTTACTACCTACTAATATCTCTATGTGCCAACCTACAACTTTCAACTGTTATTGAATCGTTTCTAAGTCAGGTGGATGGCTCACATCAGGTTCGTTCGAATGGTGGGAATGTCTTCCTTGCATCAGGGGTAATGAAAGGGCAACCATGCTCAGGGACTGAGCTATGCCCGTTTATCTAGGGGCTGGTATCAGTGTATCAGTTTGGTTTTTTTTCCGCTCTTTTTCAATTTTCAACTGCCCGTTGTGACGTTTCTAATTCGTGTAGATTCGTTCGAAAGATGGGAAGGTCTTCTTTGGATCAAGTGCAATTGAAAGGGTCTACCATTGTTATGGTCCGTGCTACGCCCGTTTTACGTGGGGCTGGTGACACAGTCACCGTGTGATTTTTCGCCCTATTTTCAACGTTCAACTGATGTTGTGACATTTCTACTTTAGGTAGATGACTCCAACTAGGTTATTCGAACGGTAGGATTGTCTTCTGGCATCAGGAATAATTTATAGTCACAACAGAAGTTGAAAGTTGAAAATAAGCGAAAAATCAAATGACGACAATGATGCCAGCCCCTAGCCATGAAATCTCAGTCTCCACACACCCCAAGTAAAACTGGCGTAGCTCCGTTCCTAACAGTAGTAGACCCTTTCAATTGCTTTTGATCCAAAGAAGACATTCCCGCCTTTCGAACGAACCTAGTTGACGTCATCATCCTGAATTAGAAACGTTGCAACAACAGTTAAAAGATGTACGTGGGGAAATTGACACATCTGTACACTGCAAAAATGGCGTTGTGAGTTACAACACCTACATAATCCTAAAACTCGTTATAAGGACGCTCTTGGTCTTATAATGAAGTTTTAAGCGTTGAAAAGCTCAACGTCTACAAATACAACGCCTAAAATTAGTCTTCCAAGGATGAATATTTGTAGAAGTTGCGTGTGTAAACGTCTACAGAATAAGTGTTGTAAACCCCAACGTCTATACGAGTTGTAACCCACAACGTCAATAGGTGTTGCAAACCACAACGTCTATACATGTTATAAACAAGCATCTGTAGGTGTTGCAAATCAAAACGTCTATACGTGTTGCACCACAACATCTATAGGTGTTGTAAACTACAGCTTCTGTTGGTGTTGTAAACCAAGACGTCTATAGGTGTTGTAACCCACAACGTCTATAGGTGTTGCACACCATAATATGTATAGGAGTTGTAAATCACAACGCCTAAAACACCAAGCTAGGCACTGAATGACGTCATGAATATAATTAAGAGTAACATTCTGGTTAACAAAATATGTCAAGGTCGCCTAACGCGCAGCAACTCCAAGTTATTGCTAAAACTAAACGTATCGGACACCTTCTAAGACGTTGGTTCTTATCTGGCGAGGTTATAACCTTAGTTAGGGCATTTACTACATATGTGCGTCCCATTCTGGAATACGCTAGTCCTGTGCGGTCGCCACACCTGATAAAAGACATTAAACGGGTTGAATCAGTACAAAAAACCTTCACGAAGTATCTTAGAGGCTGCTACAATTTATCTTACAGACAGCGTTTGACCCGCCTGGGTCTTGAATCACCAGAACTACGAAGACTACAAACAGACCTATGTCTTACTTATTAATCTTGCACGGGCTCGTTGATACTGAATTCGAGCTTTTTTTTTTAATATTCGCGGTAACAACTAAACTCACTGTAAGTAAAAAAAAGACTGTACGAAATATTTCTTTTCAAACCGTGTGGTAAAGCCGTGGAAGAGCCTTCCATCGGAATTGGTAAACTCGACTAGCCTTAAACGTTTTAAGCGTGATTTTAAAAATATTGATTTATCGTTGTTTTTTAAATGTTTTTCATTTTTTAACAGTGACATGTTTTTTTATATTTTTAATAGTGATGGTATTTTAATAGCGACAGTATTTTAAATAGTAACAGTATTTTAATAGTGTATTTCCATTATTCTATTACATGTATTATCATTTCTAATATTTGATTTGCTTTGTATTTTAAATGTTTTTTGCAAACTTAAAATCTTCAAATAGTAATTATGTACTAAGTTTTAAGCAATTAAGTATTGTCATTGTTCTTATTGTTTTTCTTTATATTTTAAAATGTTTTGTAAATTTAAAATCGTTTTAGGACAGGAGTTAGTGGATGATAGCCATCCCTTCCCGATTCCTTTTACCAAATTTGTATGGTAATAAATTATATCTTATCTTATCTTAAAGTACAGTTGCGTCTGAAAGTGGTGGTTTAACAAGAATTTCTATGTACTGAAATCCCCGTTTAATCGCTGTGTTTGGACAATACAGTCAGCTTCTGGACTCATCATCCTCATTTGCCCCATGGGCTTGTAGGGTGACCAATCGGAATTAACCATTACCACGGACTTTTCAAAATACCAAAACAAAGATAGATGACTAACGGCATAACACAATAAAGGAGTGCGATGTAGGTGTTGTAAAACGCAACGTCTATTGTTGGTGGCGTAAAACGCAACGTCTATTGTTGGTGTTGTAAAACACAACGTCTATTGTTGGTGTTGTAAAACACAACGTCTATTGTTGGTGTTGTAAAACACAGCGTCTACTGTAGGTATTGTAAACCACAACAGGTTGTGACCACAACGTGCTGTAAAAAAGGAGACAAGTAGGTGTTGTGATAGACGTTGTGAATCACACCGTCTGTTTTTACAGTGTAGGCATTAAATGAGCTAAAATGGCGGAAATTGACCTAAAAATTACAGTTTTTATCCGCGAAAACCGTATATGGATGGGAAAAAAAAGGCATGGAACCTTCACTGTAGATTCCATTGTTTCAAACAACTTTTATCTCAGCCTTTTTTGTATATCACTGATGGTTCTTGCATAATAGGCCAAAAAAGCTAAAATTGAGTAAGAATCAGGCGTCATTTTGGACGCCATCTTTAATGCTCAAGGGTGACATGGTGTCACTCAACTATTTTTCAATATGTATGATCCCAAGACCCAAAATGAACCAAAAACGGCACTGTAGCCAACAATTTTAGGCCAACCCTAACTTCTTCCGGGAACAAAAGAATAATTGCTCAAGCAGCAATCGGATGTCAAGGTTTTATTTATTTGACCAAATTTTACTCTTATTAGGACGGCCTTCTCCGTACTTTCGTGCATCCTGAGAATAATTTGACAAAAAAAGTGAAATAGTCGAATTAACGTCCTCTTCAACTGCTCAGGTTTTCTCGGCAGCAAAAGGGATAATTTTGCTAGGAAATACCTAGGATTTTTAACATCCCACAAAGATATGAGCACGAGTGTATTTCCCGGGCAAAACCGTTTCCTGCTTGGTAGTTACAGAAAAAGAAAAACATTTGCAACATTTATGTGCGTTTGAACTATGTTGCAAAACTGAGTCGTGAAGAAAAGCTGTATTAAGGTATACTAAGCTATACTTAACTTTAAAATAAAGGTGATTTGTAGAACTCAGTAACATACAAATTTCAGAGCACTTAAAAAAGAAATTGTTTCACCGGCTTTAAAAAGTCTGTGCAGGAGGGAGGTTTTTAAATTATTTACGGCATTATTGGATTACTAGCGTCTGGTGTGTTTTACAAATTTTACGGTTTTCAGGAACCTTGATTTATTGTCGAAACATTCTGCTGATTTTCAATCTGATAATAGACAATGCCATCATTTGAATGTAGGTTCCGCACCTGGTACTAACAAAAAACTGGCTTCAGGATTAATTGTTGAAAGCGAGTGCTAACGCTAATTGAACGTTTGGTGATCGCCGCTGTATTGGAAGACAGAGGTATTGTAGGTTGGCATTTAAAAGTAACCAGGAACCCTGACATTAGCTGATTGAAGTGTATGTTTAATTTTGGAACATAGATGACAGTTGAAGCTTTGCAGGGAAAGTTCCGCACTTGTTGTAGATAGCCAGTACGTTTTGTAATTAACTCTGAAAAAACGTGCTCCAATCTATTTACAGCCTAAATGACAGTTTCTCAAATTTTCATGCAGAAAATGTCCGCCCATTGACGCATTGTCGTCGCCAGCTTCATTGCCTGATATTCTGGACATGTTAAACCTTAATTCCCCCCCCCCCCCCTTAGATTATACTTCCTTTCATAATTTAAGACTGAGTCATACATTATGCATCCAACTGTTATCAATTGATGTATTTTCTTTAGTTAACTTTGTATAGATGAATCCCCTCAGTTTTAAACCTTACTGGACGATTTAAGAAACAAAAAGAATTCCATGGGGGATGGCGGGACGATGATTCTGACTGGGAAACCTCAGAACATGTATGAGCCCAGGTATTGTCTATACTTTGACCAGAATACATCCCTTAGCTGCTCATGGAACTTGCTAGTCCCAAACTATCTTGGCCAGCACTAATAACGAAACGAAATTAGTTGTAAATATTACTAGGACTCTTTCAAGATCACTGAAAGTTAGCATCAGTCTTGGTAGCATCGAATCAGCATAGTAGTTTAGTTTAGTTTAGTTTAATACCGGGGGAACAGCAAAGCCAAAGACTTGTGGCTGGCTTGTAGCTGATAGTAGTTTAGTCCCGGGTTTAGTTCCCGGATTCAGAATGTCCCATGAATTTTTTTCAATGCTGTTACTCACTTCTCATCCTTAGTATTCACAACATTGTCTTCATTGTGTTTCTTCAGTTTCTACCTCAGTTACTAGACCAGACCAGCCTCTACCTGAAGCTTGGCAGTCTGAATTTTGACAACGCCCAGACACCATGTCCATCGGTATCTGTACTACAATGCTTACGGCTAAATCCTCGCTGACAAAATTTTACAATCTGTAAACCGGTATATGTATAAACATAAACTGTAAAGTGCTCTGTGAACGACTACACCGATTTTAGGGATAACTGTAAAACAGTCCAGGTTTGCGAATCGTGTTGTTAAACGAGGGAAGTGTTCTTGAGGGTCATTCTAAATGTTGGACTTGAAGGCGTAGCAGAGTAACTAAAGAATCGTAAAGGGCGATCGTAAAAAGGTTCCGGCAGCCAACTTTACGAGACCAAAGCCGAGGATGCATACTTCTGTTACTAATACGCGAAGGAAAATAAAGATACTTCAGTTCAGGCTGCGATGGTTTTGAATTAACGTCTGGGGTTTTAAAGGCAATGAACGTTGCGAAAAGGCACTTTTCGGCCATTTTGCAAAGATCCTGCCATCCTTTACAAAATGCGACTTTCCTAAACGATCGTAAAAATATTCATTCTTAAAGACAGATGTTCACCAACTACAACATAATATTTAAGTCAATATACAGAAATTCCTGTAAATCTTAGGAGAGTAAAGAAAACACAACACCACAATAGCAAAAATGATGCACTGAAAATACCACAGACGACGGGGACCTATGTGCGGTGATCCTGGTTTCGTTGGTTTTTGCAGGTCATGTCATCAAAATGAAATGTAACTCCATAATAAAGGCTAACTGAATCTAAATTATTTTTAGCATATGATTTACCTAAACGACCACAAAAATAGTCATTCTTAAAGACAGATGTTCAACAACTATAACTGGATATTTAAGTCAATATACATAATTTTCCGTAAATCTTATGGGAATAAGGCAGCACTAGCGAAAATGATACACCAAAAATATCCCAGATGACAGAGACGTACGTGCGATGATCCTGTTTCGTTGGTTTATTTCAGGTCACTTCATCTAAATTAAATAAGATCCATAATAAATATAACTGATTTAAAGTATTTTTAGCATCTGATTTTCCCAAACGACCATAAAAATAGTCATCCTTAAAGAGAGATGTTCAACAACTACAACAGAATATTTAAATCAATATGCACCAATTCCTGGAAATATTACGGGAGTAAGGAAGCAAACAAGCGAAAATGTTGCAAAAAAAAAAGATCCCAGAAGGCATGGTTGTCTGTGCGATGATCCTGGTTTCGTTGTTTATTCCACGTCACGTCATCTAAATGAAATAGATATCTATAATAAAGGCTACCTAAGTTATTTTTAGTGTAAGAGTTTTACTGTAGTGCTGTTATGATTTCTTTACTCGTGGACCACGGCAACTCTTTATTATTTGCGGTTATCTGCCTAAGACCGATGTTGTGGTCGTGTGAGTTTACGTAGTCTTTGATCACGATCAATACTTTAAAAATTTTCTGAAAAATGCAGTTTTGGTACATCAGTTAGACTCAGAATAGAAAAAAATCGCCGTCGTTCGTCATCACATCAATGAGATCCTTAATCGTAGTGTTGTTGTTTTTCTTTTAGGGACCACGAACCCAAACAGGGTTATCTGCCCCACGACGGGAACCCAACAACTAATAACTCTGGGGACACACTGCAACAACTGTTTACTATTGCGTAATGCTGATTGTTACAGCAAATCTTAGTTACATAGTAATATTTGGTAATACGAGGACCGCTTGGGGGGGGGGGGGGCGGGGGGGGGGGTGGCCGGTTTAATAAAGCATTGTAGTGATTTCCCGTTTGCGTGGAAATACTGTGATTCCCGTCAACAGTCGCCCAAGCTTTCATTAGATTTAGTTAGATTCAGGATTAAGAGAGGCAGAGGACCATTTGCCCGTTTGCACGAAAATGGTGTGACTGGAAAAACATATAACGTCATCAGTACTGTGCCTCTTTGTTGAAAACACAGTTTGAATCATTATTTATACAGACAATTCCGTCTGACAGACATACAAACAAACGAATTTAATAGGATAAACAGTGTCAGATTCCCACGTTGCGGACACACACACAACCACAAACAAACACATATTTATAGATATATATTTAGTTATATAGATTTGGTAATAGATGGTAATATTTGTTAGTTTGTGTGTGGGTGTGAGTGTGTGTCTGTCCGGAACGTGGGAACCTGACACTGTTTATCCTATTGAAGTCGTTTGTTTGTATGTCTGACAGACGGAATTGTCTGTATAAATAATGATTCAAACTGTGTTTTCAACAAAGAGGCACAGTACCGATGACGTTATGTTTTTCCAGTCACACCATTTTCGTGCAAGTGGAATCTAGGCCTCTATATCACTTAACCCTTAATCTAATTAAATCTAATGAAAACTTGGGCGACTGCTAACGGGAAATCACAGTATTTTCATGTAAACGGGAAATCACGACAATGCTCTATCAAACCGGCCGTATAAGGGAGAGGGCCTTCCCAGTTTTATGAACAAATAAAAGGCTTGCAAGCTAAGTACTGCAAAAGACTGACGACTACAAAAATAATTGGATTCTTCTTTTAAATACTTCTTTATCATTAACACAGAAGCATTTTGATAGCTGAAAGAAAAATAGAGTACAAATCCGGTTGCGTTAAAAACAATAGAGCTGGTCATTAGAAAGGGGATACTACCACACGGAAAAATTAGCGTTATTAAATTAACTTCACTGGAGGGGGTTTAAAAAGATAAAAAAAGGAACTCGGGCCATCACGCCCTTCAAGTAATATTGCCTTACTCATCGTAGGACACATTTAGGCAGCTTGAATTATGCTCTCGTGGTAATTAACCAAGGAATTATTCGTTCACTCAAGAGTAGCAGGATGCAGTGATTGAGTGAGCGAAGTGAACAAAAATCAGCGTTTGTTTAGTCATAGGTAAGACTGACGTCATACGTGTTCACTTAGCATAACCCGACGAAAATGTTAATGTAACTTCGCCTGGGCATACAGTTGGTAGACCTGACCACACCAATTTTTGAAACGGTGCATCCAACACCAGCCGTGCGTAACGTGGCCTTCAGCAAGTCATGTATAGGGATCCTGGATTTAAAACTTTTTTTGAGATATCTAATTTGCACCCACCGTGGTTCAGATCTTTTTCAAAAATCTGGTTCTGTGATTAGGTAATTAGTACATAGTATACCGATTTTTTTAAGTTATGAAATTTATTCAAGCATTGTGCTAATGTAGTGTAAGTAAATTAGCTTTTCACCCAGAATTAAATACTAGAGAAATGATCTTTGGCAGAAACGTTCGTGTATATCAGGGCAATTATTTTCTAGAAGTATAGAAAAATCAGCCATGGGGAAAAATCGCCATCTTGGAAAATGGCCGCCAAATAATGTTACATTAGCCGTAACTCCGGCATAGTCGAGCCTACAGAAAAACATCCCATACAAATGATGTAGAGAACAGTATAACGAACAACTTTGCTTATATTACAACAATTTTTTCCGTAAAACAGCTAAATAAATCAGGTAGAGCCAGTTGAATATTAATTACATATTCCAAGGCGCCTCATTTACTATATAGTGTGGCGAAAAACCCGGAAGTATGGTCCGCCCAATGTTTTATAGTGTTCTTCAAGGCATACTAAATTAATGAAATTTTGCAGGGTGCCACTTTGGCACCCTTGAGCAAATTTACATATTCAAGATGGCGGCCAAGATGGCTAAAAAGTCATATATCAGCCATATCTTCGCTTATAGACCAAACAGGATAATCATTTTGGTGTCTAATACTATGTTTCAAGGTCAGGGAATACTAATAACGGATTATCTTGTTAATAAATATACGCACTTCTTTTTAGGGGCTGGTGTCAGTCACCATTCGATTTCTCGCTCATTTTCAACTTTCAACTGCAATTCTGCCGTTTTAAATTGAGGTGGAAGACCCCAATTAGATTCAGTCGAAAGGTGAGAATGTCTTCTTTGCATCAAGGGTAAATAAATGGGTTTATCATTGTTAGGGACCGAGCTACACCAATTTTTTTAGGGGCTCGTATCACAGTAAGTCAGTAACCATTCGACTTTTCACTCATTTTTCGCTTTCAACTGCTATTCTGCCGTTTCCAATTTAGGTAGAAGACCCCAATGAAATTCATTAGAAAAGTGGGAATGTTTTCTTTGTATCAAGGGTAAATAAATGAGTTTATAATTGTTAGGGACCGAGCTGCGCCCTTTTTACTAGGGGCTTGTATCACAGTCACTGTTCGATTTTACAATTTTCAACTGGTATGCCGATGTTTATAATTTAGGTGGATAAGTCCAATTAGGTTCACTCGAAATGTGGGAATATTTCCTTTCGAATGAATCGAATTGGAGTCTCCACCTAAATTAGAAACATCGGCATACCAGTTGAAAATTGTAAAATCGAACAGTTGTGATACCAGCCCTTAAAAAAAGCGTAGCTCGGTCCCTAACAATGGCAAGCCCATTTATTTACTATTGATGCAAAGAAGACAGTCCCACCTTTCGAATGAATCTCATTGGAGTCTTCCACCTAAATTAGGAACGGCAGAATAGCAGTTGAAAGTTGAAAATGAGCGAAAAATCGAACGGTGACTGTGATACCAGCCCCTAAAAAAAGGGCGTATATTTTATCAACATGATAATCCGTTATTAGTATTCCCTGACCCTGAAAACGTAGTATTAGACACTCTTGTCTGTTCTATAAGCGAAGATATGGCTTATACAGTATACGATTTTTTGGCCATCTTGACCACCATCTTGAATATTTAAATTTGCTCAAGGGTGACAAAGTGGCACCCTGCAGAATTTCATTAAGTATGCCTTGAAGAAACACAACACACCATAAAATATTGGGCGGACCATACTTCCAGGTTTTTTGCCCTGCTACCAGACTTTATAGTAAATGAGGCGCCTTGGAATATCTACTTAATATTCGACTGGCACTACCGGCTTTATTTAGCTGCTTTGTTTTACAGAAACAATTGTTCTATAGTATAAGCAAAATTGTTCGTTGTACTGTTCTCTACATCATTTGTATGGGATGTTTTCCTGTAGGCTCGACTACGGCTAATGTGACATTATTTGGCGGCCATTTTCCAAGGTGGCGGCTTTTCCCCAAGGCGGATTTTTCTATACTTCTAGAAAATAATTACCCTGATATACACGAACGTCCCTGCCAAAGATCATTTCTCTAGTATTTCATTCCTGGTTTGCCTTTATTTTGGTAAAAGAATTGTAGGCCACGAGCTGTTTTACAAGATGAGATTTCTGTAAACATTTTGTGTGTATCATCATGTAAACAATTTGGAGTTCTTGTTTTCTTCACCTATCCCTCATACCCTCGTAATTACAAAGTGAGCCCTTCCTTATCTGTGCTACCTTCTCCAATGTCAGTCGCCAGTCACCAGACGGCAAAGCAAATACGACTTTGCAAGCATTTTGAGCGCTACTTGCCAAAGTGGTGATTGTTTGTTGTAACAACCCTGGAATTTAAATTTCCGTATCTCGGAATAAGATTAGTTAGAAACGAACGGTTTGTGGCGACGTATTCAGAATTGTGAAGGTTAGGGCCTAAAAATTTATTTCAGTTATTGCTAATATCTTTTTCGAATACGGGGGGGGGGAGCTTTATGGCGCGTCGACAGCTAGGTCTTAATTAGCGCCACCTCAGTCACAGTGCAGTGGTACGGGATTTAGAATAAAACAATAAAAAACTGGCTTTACATTTTTTTCATATTAGCGAGGTAAGTTTGGTATGTACATACAATCATGTACTGGCGGCATAGGAAGAGTGTTTTCATGGTAACCACGATGTAGTGGAGTTCGGCTCCTAACTAGACGGCATCACTTCAAACTGCGGAGTATAGAACCAAACTGCAGCAAACTAATTTAAATTTACTGAAGGATCGAACATTAGGCCAGGGATATTAATTAAATCACGTCCTGTTCAAGGCAGTTTTTTTAGACCAGGCTCATTGCTCGCCTGACGTAGGCTGGGGGTCGCCAGGCTTGTTTAGGGTTAAGTGAGGTTAAGACCATTGCAGGTGAATTGAAGACGTAAGCCTAAAGAGGTATTTCACATAGGGCCAAAAGGCTTATTGGTACTTAAAGGTGGGTTGCCACCAAACGAAAGTCTGCCTAGTGATATCGAGTTCAGTCTAGCGCTTGCTTGAGGGAAATCAAAGGAATATACAACGAAATATCTTAACACATCAAACACACCACGTGCCTGTTTAATTACCGAGTAAAAAATTGGCACGTCCTCGTAAACTTGGGAGCAAGCTGCAAAGGCTAACGATATTGCTGTCACTGGATGGCGCCATAGGGTAGCTTATTTATGTTTTACCGTGGCACGGTCTAGTGGCCGGTGCCTTGACAGCTTGCTACCAGGTGCACGAGGACGTACCAAATGTTTCCTCAGTAGTTAAGGAGACACGAGGGTTGTTTGTTGTGTTAAAAGATATTTCTTTCTGGCTTCTTTTGCTTGCTGCGGGCAAGCGCTACACAGAACTCGATGGCTGTAAATGGCGCTAGGTGCTGCAATCCTTTGTTTGGTGCCAACCCGACTTTAAAGGCAGAATTATGCTGATTGCAAGTTAGGGCATAAAAAAGGCTTAACGCTTGTATGGCATGGGGGCATTAATAAGTAGGATTTAATGGAGTAGGTGGAAGTAGACTTTTGGAGAAGAAGACTGTATTTACATTGTCGGAAAGTGCGTCAGCCTAACGAATTACAAGTCTACTCAGCTGAGTTCTTGGGTCGTGATTATTTTGCCGAGCCTGTTGCAAATGACGTCTTCTTCATAAAACAGTCTTGAGTTTCAAATTGTGGATCGAAATATTAGCAAAACAGAATCCCAGCACTAAAATGAGTGTGAGTAGCATGAGTAGAGTGTCTCATGTGCTGAATGTTTCGAGTGCAATACGGGCATCAGCCCATCCTTAATACCAATTGAAAATCGCACGAAAATACCCTCGCCATTTAGTGGCAGTGATATTGTTAAAGGGCAATTACATCCATTTTGACATGCATGTTTGACTTTTGGATCACTTACACAATAACTAAACACAAGAATTGCGGTAAGAATACGTTATTTATGTCCGATATAACAATTT
>JAHWFP010201248.1:25231-57062 GCA_023313725.1 Lithobius niger | reverse complement strand
AGATCTTAAGCAACGGATAACAGCAGCAACTACCGTAATTGACGAGAATATGTTAAAACTGTTTTTGGTGGAATTTGATTATCGCATGGATGTATGTCATGTTAACTAAGGGAGCATACATAGAACTTCTACGACTTGCTAGGTGAAACTTTATGAGTTGCAGAACATGACGGTTAAAACAGTTTATCGATAAAAACCACTTAAAATGCAACGTGCATACCCACCCACCCCCTTCCCACATGAAACCTTATACTGTATATAACCAACCATTAGACAAAACTAAAAGTAAACCATTAAAACTGCTACAAATTTTTTTTTTCATTTACCAATAAAAGGGGAAGAAACGGGTAACTAACATTTCATTAACCCATTTTTTAGTACAGCGCTGATCGAAGAGTGCAACTTTCAAACATGTCCACTTTGAAAGAAATAGCGACTCCGATTTTACAAAATAGGACAGCGACCGAGGGTACACGGAGGTTTCTTAAATCGCTTTATCTTACGTCGCTTTACCTTACGTCGACTTGAACTCGCATCGCTTTAGGAGAGAGGTGGTTACACGGAGGCTTTAGTTGGAGTGAGTTAAAATGACAACGGGGGTTCCTGCTTTGCGTTTATCTAATTACCCCATCAAGCAAACCTCTCTTTTTTCCCAAGTCCCCATTCAGCTAGCTGGCTTTCGACTTCGTCTTAACGAAGTGACAGGTTGTCGTCCTAGATTCGTGACGTACACACGCGCTTTTCAGCCAATCACAATGAAGCAGTCCTTAGAGCGACGTAGAAAATGGGTTTTAGGTGGGTGCACGTAGGTTGGTAATTCGCTTCAACTCCTTACGTAGACGTAACGAGGTGGTTTGAGATAAAGCGACTTGAAATGGTTTTAGGTGGTTACACGGAGGTTCTTAAAAGCGCTCTAAGCACTACATCGACGTAAGCTACGTCGACGTAGGATAAAGCGATTTAAGAAACCTCCGTGTACCCTCGGTCAGTATGTCGATACCTCTATATAAGGCACGCCGATTTTCAACCTCCAGCGGGTTACATTTCACTGGAAATAGTAAATCCTGTTGCGCCTTCGTAGGTAGAAAAATCGCTGCGGGCTCGCGGGGTTACTGCGGGATACAGCTACAGGCTCAGCAGAGAGCGCCTAAGACGTCAAACTTTGATTAGCATATACTCCCAGCTCGCATATGTCATAAATGAAATCCACTACCTTATACTCCACGTTCTGCAGCTTTGGTTTTGCTAGGTTCACTAGCTGCTTAGGTCTCACGTAAGTGGAGTTGCAAATCATTAACTAAAGTATTTTAGAACAAGTTGGTAGCCGAGTGAGAAAACAAAGCTGGGCAAATCTATACGTTTGCGGCTAGTCCTTCCTCCCCTGAACTCCCAAACCACCTGTATCACCACCATTGCCACTACCACCACCACCACTACCACCACGCCAGCACGGAAAATTGAAAATAAGCCAACAGCGGAGGAGGAAGTGGAGGATGTGGCCATACCGATTAAGGCGCTATGCAAGTGATCTGGGGGCGAACTGGGTAGCCGGTTCGAATCTGGGTCATGCCACTCCGACGAAACGTAAGTGCATAAAGGTGGCTTACTGAACTACGTTATTTCTTGTGTATGATTTTTGCTGTTGGCTTATTTTCAATTTTTCTTAATATTATTTCCAGCGATTTATGTCTATTTATTACCACACCAGCACCACCGCCAATGGTTTTCACTGACGGGGAAGTCGTACAAGGAACTGAAATAAGGATCGGAACACTCTATGGAAGAAGCCGGAATTTATTAGCTGGTTGAGAAATGTTGAAAACCAAAATTACACTCAATTAAAAAGTTACCAGGGTTACAGTTTTTTTTTAAACACGAATAATTTAGTTAAACGTCCCTAGCAGATGTAAAACTAAGCTGCAAGTTCGAATGTCTTCACAATTGACTTCTTCTACCACATCCAGAAGACCCCGCCACGTCCAATAGGTCCACTGGAATTGGCTTTCACTGTCAACAAACAAACAAAAAAAATGCCATTTGGTAATACGGTAAACAAGAAGTATACGAATCCGAATAAAATCTTTAGGAATGTCTCTGAGCAGTATAAATGAACAAGAACAAACTAAATAAATATTGTTAAGCGGCGAATCTGAATTTGATCAGGGACGCTTGAATACTTAAGTCGGATCAACCATTATAAGGTGAGACAGTTGTGAAGGGATAAAGGGACGCAAACATATATTATTAAACAATATTGTTGGTAAAATTCATTTACTAACTAATTTTTGTTTCATTTGTTAGTAATGAAACAAAAATTTTAATAAAAACAAATTAATTTATACCTTCCACTTAAAGAACTTAATAATGAATTTATCGATTACTTGAATAAATTTCACAGTGTAACAATTTTAAGGGGGTCTTTCCCTGTTGAGAAAGTTTTGCATTGTTGTTGCTGTAGTTGTTACGAGCGCCTGTAAGTAAACTAAAAAAAAAATCATGGAATTTTTCTTGGCTGGGTGCCCAAAAATTGATACTGTAACAGCGGTATAAATACCAATTAAAGTCAATTCCCCCCCCCCCCCGGCGGGGGGGGGGACGCCGGAGGGGATGAATTTACTTGCAGATGTTTAACACGGTGCACATAATTGCCACACAGAAAAAGATTTGGGCATTTAGAGATTTATTGACCTCTACTGTGTGCTCTTCACAAGGATCCATGTCTAATTTGGAAAAAAAAATTGATGTTATCCATCAAAGATGCCATCTTGTTAGCACGGTAGCACGCCGCTCTTACCACCGTGGCATTAGTCTTATCTACTTCCAGACGTGGATGCTCTTGTTGATTTTAAGGGTCTTGAATGTGTTGCATTCTGCTTTAGAAACGTCCTGTTTCAAACCATACCAAAAAGAGCCCCAATGACTAATTTTTCCAAAAATTTCATGTTGACATAACCACGATGGGGAGTAGACGAAGGTCTGGCTTAATACCAGCAACCAAGTAGGGCCATGCTCATCTGGGTCGGGAGTTGGGAAAAATTTAAGATGCATAGAGGATCAGCTGCTTTCGGTCATCTTTAGTTCATATGAAGAAAGCTTGACGATCATGTGAGGGGCTCTTTTGCCCCGTGCTATGAAAAGTCTGTACTTTGTTATGACGAATGTCAATCATACGGCCAAAAAGCTGCGTTTTTATTTAAAAACAAAAACGTCAAGTGTATCGTAACAAAAAAGGGTTAAAAGGTGGAAGTTTGTTAAAATGTACAAGGTTACAAATTGATGATTTTTAATTGCAATAAACAAATGTACAATTGAGAAAATTGCATTTGTTTAAGTGCCGTTGTGCTTTACGAATCATATAACGAAAAACGTAAAACACAACAGAAATTAAACAGATGCAATTTTCTCAATTGTACATTTGCTTATTGCAATTAAAATTCATCAATTTTTATCCGTCTACATTTTAATAAGTAAAGTGAAACTTCAATCATATAACCCTTTTTTTACGGCACACCTGACGTTTTTGTTTCTAATTGTTTGTATTTTGGAAGGCATGGAATTGTTTAGTGAGGGTCAATGAGTGCTATTTTGTGAACCTTCTCATACTTTAAGGAAGAATAGTATTGATTTCGTAGGCCATGCAACATTGTATGATTGAGAAGATTAGTATTAAAAAACGCTTAAGCGAATAACATACGGATGTTTGGCTTAAAAAACTTAAAGCCCTAAAGGAACAGATATTAGAAAAAGACATGCAAGCCATTAGCGTCGCACTACTACGTGCAAAAGAATCTCCAGCATCCCAAAAAACTAGCTGGAGCTTCTTTTACACGTATTAGTGCGACGCTGAAGGCTTACATGCCTTTTTCTAATATCTACTCCCTGCTTTAATTGTTTTAAGGCTTACATCCGTATTTTATATGCTTAAGCGTTTTTTAATGCTAATATCTATTATTTTTTTCTCGTTCCATCAAAAATAACAAAGATAAGAGCATTGCAATCACTTTAAATAAGTGCTATAAGAGAGCCTTTTTAATACTCAATTTTAAGCTATAAAAATAAAAAATCGGTTCTTTGCTTCGATCTCTAGGTGAGAGCAAAATTTCCCCAACACGAAGAACAACAACTATTGTAATCACATTAAAATAGCGTTCAAAAGGCCATAGGCCTTCTTTATACCTACGTTTTATGCTATAAAACGTAAACATCGGTTCATTGGTCCCATGTGTAGTACAGCTGTTATACGGGCAGGAATTTGGGCTAATCATGCACATCGACCTAAACGCCATGAAATTCGGTACACATGTCAATTCTTAGCGTATAAGTGTGGCTAGCTATGGAAACACTCGAGATACCCCCTAAGTAAACGAGTCATTCATAGGAGTACAAATAGGATTAGAATTTGCTGGTCATCAGCTTCATGGAGAGGATACTGGTGGGCCTCGAGCGTATCTCATGGGGTTCCGTATGTAGTTTGATTTCTACTGCTATAATGCATGTTTTTAGCACGTTCAGCAAAAATTTGTTGCTCATTGATGGCTCGAGGGGCACACAGGGGAAGGGGGATGCTGGTGGAAGATGTGGTGGTATTTCATGGGGATCCATGGCTGGTTCGATTTCTACTGCTAAGCATGACTTGTGTCCACAATACGCTCAACAAGAATCTTTCGGGTATCAGCCTCATGTATCGGGAATAAGGGGGGTCTTGGGGGATTTCACGGGAGTTCCATAGCTAGTGTGATTTGTACTGCTAACAATGACTTGTGTTCCAAATTTCATTCTTTTAGCATTACTGTATAAGAATTTGTTGTTCAGACCTCAAGGAGGAGGCGCCCCGGGGGGGGGGGGGAGACCGTTGGGTTGCCTTCGAGAGTATCTCGAGGGGGTTTCCATACCTAGTTCGATTTATACTACTATGAATCACCTGTGTACCAAATTTCATGCTTTTAGCTCGATCAGCAATAAATTATTGGTCAAGCCTCTGAGAGGGAAGAGCCTGTGGAGAGCATTGGGGATATTTCATGGGTGTTCCAAGGCTGGTTCGATGTGTACTGCTAAGAATGACTTGTGTGCCACAATTCAAGCTTTTAGCTCGATCTGCAATAATTAGTTGGTCAAGCATCAGAGAGGGGAAAGAGGGGGTGTGGGTTGGTCTTTGGGATATTTCAGGGGGTTCCATGGTTGGTTTGATTTGTAATGCTAAAAATGATTTGTGTACCAAATTTCATGCTTTTAGCTTGATTTGCAAGAATTTGTTGGTCAAGCCTCAGGGAAGATAGGAAACACAAAGAGCAAGGGAAGGGAGTTTGTTTTGTCCTCTAACACCCTGCCCAAGTTAACTGTAAACACAAAATACAAAAAAAAATGGAAGAAAAAAATTAAAACTTTGTACATTGAAATTAAAAACACCGCAGGCAAAGCCCTTGTTTAGGCTAAACAAAGCTTCACATATTTAGAGAGGTCATATCCTCTCAGCATTATCTTGAAGGAAGCCATTGACGGTGCCTGGACGACATCAACCGGAAGATCGTTCCATGGCTTCACTACACGGTGCGAGAAGAAGAATTTCCTACAATCCCTCCTGAAGGGAAGAACGACTAGCTTGAAACTATGGCCACGTGTATAATGCCCCGTCTTTAAAGTAAAGAGGCGGTCCGTGACGCTAGTAAAACCACGTAGTATCGAAAATATCAAATTTAGGTCAAGTCTAAGCCTCCTTGTTTCAAGTGTCTCTAGTTGCAAGAGTTTTAGTCGTGCAGAATAGGACTTATTTTTAAAACAAGGTTAGAATTTGGTAAATTTTCTCTGTACAGATTCAATTAAATTAATATGTTTGAATAAGTGGGGTGACCACGCCGGACTGGCATACTCAAGAATTGGTTGCACAAATACATTAAATACCCACACCAGGGTTCCAATATCGCGAGACACAAAGCATCGTCTGATGATGGCCAGCCTCTGTCGTGCCATCTTAACAATGTGATCACAGTGGGCACCGGACTGTAGGTCGGCAGTCAACCAGACACCTAAGTCTTTTACAAGTGCTCCCTGATCAAGGGCATTATCAAAAAGGGTGTAATTGTTCAATGGTTTTTTTTTCAATATGGAAGGTTTTACATTTGTGTCCTGCAATTGGTAAATTTCATGCCAAAGACCATGTTTCAATCTACAAAAGTGAAGAGGAACATGGACAAATGATCATTGTGACTCTTAATAATGGTGTACAGTTTTACTTCGTCATCAAATTTTGGATAGAAAACATTGGGATTTAAAAGCTTCAGATCGTTAACATATATCAAAAATAGGACTGGCCCAAAACCGAGCCCTGTAGAACACCACTAGTTACTGGACATGAACTCGAATCAGAAATACCGATACATACTTGCTGCGTTCGAGACGTGAGAAAATCACGAATCCATTTTAACATTTTACCCCCAATGCCAATAGCCAACAATTTTTCAACCAGTTTGGAATGAGATACCGAATCGAAGGCCTTAGCAAAATCCAACAAGACCCCCATCGGCACAGTCACCCGATTCAACTGCCTTTGTCCAATAATCGAGACAATCGAGCAACTGTAAAACAGTTGACCTGCCTCGTAGGAAACCAAATTGATCCCCCGACAGCAAACCCTAAGAAGTAAGATAAGAAATTTGTTGTCCTTAATTAGACGCTCCAACAGTCGACAAGGTATGCAAATTAAACAAATTGGTCTACAGTTCGTGGGGTCAGCACTATTCCCCTTTTTGTCAACAGGAATAACCCGAGCCCATTTCCAACATGAAGGTAATTTTCCAGATAACAAGTATACAGTCGAAATAATGGACAAAGGCTGACCAAGCTCGGTGGAGAATCTCTTGTAAAAATCAGCTGAAAATCCACCAGGACCAAAGTAGGGTAAAATACGATATTGAGTCAGCTATATACCCCCACTTCCGGTCACCTGATAAAAGTGGGGATAATGATGCACTTCCGGTCACCTGATGAAAAGTGGGGGGTAATGGCGTCCTTCCATTTTTCAGCAATCTGGAGGAGGATGGAAAAATGCTTTTTACTACATTTTTCCGGCTTTCGTCGATCTGGAGGAGGGTGGTTACGATACCACTTCCGGTCACCTGATAAAAGTGGGGGTAATGATGCACTTCCGGTCACCTGACGAAAAGTGGGGGGCATCCTTCATCAATCTGGAGGGCTACCTTTTTTGCCGGCTTTCATCGATCTGGAGGAGGGTTGCTACGATACCCCTTCCTGTCACCCGATAAAAGTTGGGGTAATGATGCACTTCCACTGGCCTGATGAAAAGTGGGGTTCATCAATTTGGAGTCTTTTTTCCGGCTTTCGTCGATCTGGAGGAGGGTTGCTACTTCCTACGATTCCACTCACCCGTTGATCTAGAGCTCCTAATACGTCACTTCCGGTCACGGGATCAAAGTGGGGGTAATGACGTAACTTCCATTCACATGATCAAAGTGGGGGGATCTGAAAGAGAGTGCCTTTACAACCTTTTTTCGTTTTCATCGATCTGGTGGGCCTTCCCTTTCTTCTATCTAGAGCAGGGTGGAAAGTGCTTTTTGCTATGGCGCTGTTTATCAGATGAACAAAAGGAATTAAAAAAAGAAATGGACTCTTGTTCTTTTATCCTCACTGGTAAAGACTCTGACTTGACATTTAATCTAAATACTCCGATTCATTTAGACCCTGAAAAAAGCTACGAATTGGCGCTTATTAATTTAGACACGTATAACAGCATATACAACATCGATTCAATAAATAACGAAATTAAATATACCGCAGATGCTGGTATAACTTGGCAGAAAGTGATAGTAACCCCCGGAACTTACGAAATTGAAGATTTGAGTAAATTTCTCAAAAACTCGATAGATCAAAATGGTCATGACAGGGAAGCTATTTCGGTTCTTCCTAACGTAAACACTTTAAGAACCAACTTGATAATTAACGATTCAAAATACGGAATAGCCTTTACGGGTGAAAAGAGCTTGGCTCGAGTCTTGGGGTTTCATTTAGGAACTTATTTGAGGAGTCGAGAAAGTCAAAATACCGTCGAAATAATAAATATAAACACGATTTTTGTGCACGTTGACATCATTGATTCTTACGTAAATGGTGACACTCAACCCACTTTATATTCGGTTTATCCAAATTCACCTCCCGGTTTCAAAATCATTGAGTCTCCGCATAATTTAATCTATTTACCCATTACTATGAACTTAATCAGAAGTATAAGAGTGTGGCTTGCATCTCAGACCAACGAGCCGTTGAATCTGAATGGCGAGACTCTCACGGTTCGACTTCATTTAAAATCTAAAAATTAAAAAAGGGAGCAAGATGCTCGTGTTTGGAAAAAAAGGAAAAGGATTCTTTCGTAATAATAAAAACTTTAATAATAATAAAAACACGATCAGTTTAACGCCTAGAAACAAAGTTTTCATCAAATTTATAACAACGGCTAGAAAATGAGCGTTGTAGAAGACTATTTAAAAATCAACGAACCTTTGTTGTACGACTCGTCTATCGAATCTTACACCTATCATGAATATAATCCCATCGTCGGTACGAATCTCAACAATGTAAATTCTGAAATCGGAATACACGTGGAAAACCAAGATTTATTTCTGCACGTTGCCAACAGTTACCTCTTGATTAAAGGCAGGTTGCTGAAGCACGATGACTCGGCTTATGCAGATGCTGACACAGCGACGTTGATTAATAATGCTCCCATGTTCCTGTTTTCTAATATAAAATACCATCTAGGCAATAAACAAGTAGACGAGTCAAATTATCCGGGATTCGGTACCCTAATGAAAGGGCTGCTCTCTTACGGATCGGCGGAACAGCCGGCATTGCTCGGTCAGTGCTGGGCATTGGATAGTGCAGCTTCTGTAGCTGCTGATCTAACCGATAACTCGGGTTTCATACAGCGGCACGCGTCCATCATCGTTGAAACAATTCCCAAAGGAAGTTTTACATTCGCCATTCCTTTGAAACACATCATGGGATTTTTCGAAAATTACGACAAGCTTATTTATGGAACTAAACACGTGCTCACTTCCATGAGGACCAGCAATACAAATGCCATCTTCAAAGCTGCAGCCGCGGTCAACGGTAAAGTTGTTCTCAGTAGCATTTCTTAGCTCATACCCCACGTTACCGCATCGGACGATCAAAAACTTAAACTTTACAATCTCATAGACAACGGAACTACTGTGGATTTAGGATTTAGACACTGGTATTACGATAGCTGCGAGCTCCCTCAAAATACCAACTTCACCTGGCGCGTGCTGACTACTTCCGCGGTTGAAAAACCTAGGTGGATAGTTCTAGCTTTTCAAACAAACAGACAGCACGCTTTAGGTAAAAATCCAGCCGTGTTCGACTACTGTAGTTTGCAAGATGCTCACGTGACTCTAAATTCCGAAAGATATCCGTTTCTCGATCTGAATACTAATTTTGCTACTGGAGAGTACGTCGGCTTTTACCGAATGGCGCAGCAAGTTAGGCAGCTGTGTTACGACACCAACGATTTGAGTTTCGACTTGCTTCAGTTCAAGAAAGCCTATCCACTCGTTGTGTTGGATTGCTCCAAACAGTCCGAGAGGCTTCAATCCGGAATCGTGGATGTAAAAGTCAAACTGAAGTTTAGAGCAGTGGTGCCGGCTAACAATGTCTGTCACGCTCTGCTCATTGGCGACAGGAAAATTAATCTAAATTGGACCGAGGCAAAGTCGAAGTTGTTTATTAATAAAAAAGATATGGCGCTCAAAACTAGACCGCGAAAAAAGAAAGGTGGGTTTTTGCCATTGGCGTTTCTAGGGCCGATTTTGGCCGGAATTGGTGGGTTGGCGGGAGGGACTGCGGGGGTGGTATCTGCCGTAAAAAAAAGCATAAAACGACGCACAAATTCTAGCTGAACTCGTGCGACATCATAAGCAAGTAGAAGGTTCCGGCAAGAAGAAAAGAAAACAAAGCCAAAAGAAATTGCCCCGTGGCAAAGGTCTTTACTTAAGACCACCCAGGGTTTAATCGACTTTGATAAACCTTTAACGAACCAGGATTAGACCGATTGGCTAGAGTAATGAAAATTCCGAAATTTAGAGGTACTTTTAGTAAAGACACGCTTCCTGTAAAAATTAAGCCTACTGGTGAAAACGGAATCGTAAACTTGGAAGATTTCCACGATGGAGACGGAAGTCACTGGGTCGCCTATTCTACCATTTCTGGCGAACCCTGTTATTTCGATAGTTTCGGCAATATGGGTCCTCCCCGGTCCATGATTAAATACTTGGGACCGGGAATTAAATACAATTACGAACGCGTGGATTGGTGCGGGCACTTTTGTTTATTCTTTCTTAGCGGCTTCTCTAAGACTCGTAATTACGAAGCTGTTTTAGATAAAATGAAATCTATTGAAAAGTGACGTGCAAATCCAACTGAAATAAACGTCTTCCGTATTAAAATCTTCGACCGTGTGTACCGCGATGGCCGAATCTTTTTCCATTTCGTAAGGAATGTCAAAAATGGTAGTAGTCGAATGCGCTTCCTTCGTTTTAGTAATGAGAAAGGTTTTCGTTCCCGCTATACATTTAACAACGACTTCTACGCTCGGATCGTTGCAGTATAAAATTGCTTTACGAATTAAACCAGAACTTGTACTTATGTAGTTCGCGATAGATCCGGAATTAACGAACCAGTCGATTTCTTTATGCAAAGGGCTTTTCATGCAGAAACTGATTATCATGAAACAATTTACGTGCACAAATTTCTTCGTAGCCGCGTCACTAGGTAAAGTCGGCTCGCTTATATTTCTATTCGGTTTGTTCGAGGCAACGAAGTATACCTTCTGTTCGTCTTGTATCAAGCAATTGCTGTCGACGAATACCATCGTAGCGGCATCGTTCGGTAAAGTAGGTTCATTTAGATTTCTTATCGGCTTGTTAGTTGCGTTGAAGTATACTTTTTGCTCATCCTGTATTAGGCAATTCCTGTCAATGTAGACTTTTGTCGCAGCGTCTGCAGCGTGCCGGGGGAAAGCCACGTCCTTAATTTGTTTCTTCTTCGCGTAGAAATTTCCGTCAGACCCGTCTACGTACAGCGTGTTTTTTTCTATCGATGGTGGAAGCTAATTCGTCGGAGAAGTCGGTTTTAAGTTTCTGAATGTCCGTTGTCAGAGTACCGATCTGAGAATAATTGACGGCATCTTCGGGTTCGATAGCGACTCCTACTTTAGTTAACTGCTTGCTTTGCATATCGTAGTTGTTTTCGGGGGTTAAAACATATCCGAGTCCTGGCTCACCTCTCAGACCGACTCCGATTGCATCATCCTCTCTCCCCCTTTTCAACGGTTGACCAAATTTGTTGACCGACATCCTTTTTTAAACTTTCCAAAAATATATATAATAAAAGGAATAACCGTGATGTCTCAACCATCCTGGCAAACGAATCTTTCCAATCTCTTGCAAAAAAACTTTCTGAAAGTTAAAATCGAGAATGGTACAAAGATTAAAAATGGTCTAAAGTTTTCTTTGTCTCCTTTCGTACAATTTAAGGATTTAAAGGGTTTGGGGACTCCCGTTTCGGACGAAAAATCAAAATATAAAGGGTGGATTCCACCTAGCGACCCGGAAACTCAAAAACTGTTAAAAAATCTTAAACGGTACATCTGTACGAAACTAGATATCAATTTTGACGATCAAAACCCGTGTCTTTGACTACATTCAATTATCCCAATTCTATGCATTCGGCTTCTTCCTGTTACTCCTGTTGCGAAAAGGCGAACGAGGGTAATGGAGACAAACCACTCTGTCTTAGAACTTGGGTGCACGAGAATATTCACAAAACTAAAGGAAAGCTTAATAAAAATGTTATTGACAAACCATGGTTTAACTTGCCATCTTTCAACGCTTTAAATCTGACGGAAGTCACCGGGAAAATTACCGCGGTGTACGTCACCGACGAGTCTCCCAGCAACGTGAAATTATGGTGCAACGTAGATTTTGGAGTAGCTCATTCCGATACTTCCGATAAATTTACCGACGAAGACTTTATAGGTTTAGTATCTCCGTAAACAACAAAAAAGCATAAATAAAAAAAAACGTGATAGAAATTAAAACTACGACTTTTTTGTACCAAAGAAAGAACCTAAAAATCATCCGTGCTTACCTTCGAATATCAGATGTCTAATTATAAGCCCCGCGAATTGTGGAAAAACTAATTTGCTGTTTAATTTCATCTGTAACGAAACATGGCTCGACTACGATCGATTATATATTTACAGTAAAACTTTATGTCAACCAAAATACGAAGCTTTGCAGTCTGTATTTACCGAAATTGAGGAAAAAATTGGACAGAACGTAGCATTTTTTCACGATTCTCAAATTGGTTTAATTCCGCCCGAAGAACTAGATCCAAAGTTTCGAAACCTAATTCTTTTTGACGATTGCCTTTTGAACAAACAAAAAAACATCGAACGTTATTTCGCTCAAGGACATCATTCAAATGCCGACGTTTTTTATTGCAGTCAATCGTACACGAGAATTCCTAAACAAGTGGTCAGAGACAACGCTAATTTATTAATTCTTTTTTCCGTGGATGAGTTAAATTTGAAACACGTTTACAAAAATCACGTTGACCCCAACATGGAATTTTGGGACTCCCCAAAAAAAAGCCTTACGGGTTTTTATCAATTGACAAAACGAGGGGATATACAAACGTTCGTTTTTACCTATAAAACAAAAGAATGGAGACGAAACGAGAAATCGCAAAACTCAAAAGACGTTTAACTAAAAAGTTTCTAAATCGACGTTTGGGCGAAAGAGGGCAAGAAGAATCGCTACAAGAATTTCTTAAACCGGTAGTAAGCACTCTGACAACTGTGCTCGGTGCTCCGATTAAAAACACTCCGCTTAAAAACACTCTAGCCACGCAAACTACGCCAATTAAAAAACAATCTAGCCACGCAAACTACCCCGATTAAAGAGGTAGAAAGTGATGATTACGAAACGGATTTACCGTTTACTCCTTCCGATGTCGCTACTCCTCCCAGTTTCAATCTCGCCGCCGAATATTTGACTCCTCCGATAATGCAAATTTCTCCCGAGGCTCAAACTGAATATGCCTCCACGAGCACCGGCCCTAAAGTTACCCCCTCATATTCCGTGGTGCAAGCTAAACGCATTTATACCCCCCCTCCCCCGAGCTTCCCCACATGCCCTCGATAGTTTGTTACCCGGTCAAGTTGTCGGACCAACGGCTGCGTATTTCTGGACAAAATTTTTCGAAAATCCCAAGGAAACTGATTCAGTATTTGGACTTCAGTACGACACGAAAAAAGGCGAGCTTACCATGGGGAATAAAGTAGTTAAAATTTTTGAAAATGATATAGTGGTCGGGGGAAGCAGTATATGGGGAGACGCGCGCTTTGAAGTTTGCTAGTTTCGAGAGAGTTGAAAAAACCCTCCTACTCACCAGAAGTTAAAGCAGCTTACGCGGACATGTTACAAAATACCGATGCATTTTTTTTATCAACAACGATCCAAAAACTCGTAAACATAAATCTAATCGTAGCACCAAGTACGTAACGATAGTTCGTCAGATTTGGGAAGATATGAAAAAAAATCTGATAAAAAGGGTGGGTGTTATGGTTAAAAAGGCGGGTAGCTGAGTAGATTATAAATATTACAATGATAATAACGACTTGATTAAGAGACTCAGACTTTTGTACGCGTCTGCATCGACCGGTCACGACGGACATAGAAACGAGATGGTCGAAATTTTATCGGAAATACAGCAAAGACAAATCATAACTGCGCGGGAGAAAAGGGTGGCTTATCAAAATTTTGGTTTGGATTTTACGTATAAAACAAAAGAACTATCGAGATGAGGTACTGCGTCAAATGTAGGCGGCTAACGGCCAACGGCCCCGAGCCATCCGTTATTATAACCGCAAAAAATAACAGACAAATGGAAGTTGTATTTTGCGAGGTATGCGGAACGAAAAGAGCTTCCTTTATCAAATCTGGGAAAGGAATCGTAAATAAAATCATAGATACGTTACCGCTAGGACTGCATTTGCCCGGCTACCAATACTGCGGTCCGGGAACCAAACTGGAAAAACGATTGGCTCGAGGAGATCCTGGGATTAATCAACTAGACGAAGCGTGCAAAGAACACGATATAGCTTACTCCGAGAGCTCGGATTTAAAAGAGCGACACGTTGCCGATGATGTTCTCGCTTCCAAAGCTCAAAGAGTGAGAGACGATCCTTCTCTGACGTGGCGGGAGAAACTAGCCGCTTCGATCGTTAAGAAGATCATGAACACGAAACTAAGATTCGGAATGGGAAATAAAAAAAATGGAGCAACTCGTAAAAGAACTTCACAAGCCAGCGCGAAAAAATTTTCCGAGACGGAAAATGATTTTACTGGGCCTAAACGATCTATGGCAGGCTGCCTTGGTGGAAATAATACCGTACGCTAAACTTAATAAAGGGTTTAATTACCTATTAACCTGTATTAACGTCATGTCCAAGTTTGCATGGGCTATTCCCCTTAAATCTAAATCCGGTATAAACTTTACCGAAGCTTTCGAGAAAATACTCGTAGGAGCGACACCCCCTAAAAATTTACATGTCGATTTAGGTAGCGAGTTCTACAATAAAGACTTCAAAGTACTCCCTAAGCGTCACAACATCAACATGTACTCTACGCACTCGGAGATGAAGGCGAGCTTGGTAGACGATTCAACAGAACCCTGAAAACTCGGATGTAGAAAAGATTCACTGGGCGGGGAAATTATAAATGGGTAGATATTATCGACGAGTTAGTTTCCCAGTACAACGACACCGTCCATTCTACTACGAAGTTGAAACTGAGAGAAGTAACCAGGTGGCACGAACCGTTGCTGAGACGACCTAAAGGATCGTCTAAAAAAACAATGTTTGTCGTAGGAGATAAAGTCAGAATTTCTAAAATAAAAAAAAATGTCGATAAAGGATATCTCAAAAATTTTACCAACGAAGTTTTCACGATTCGCAAAGTGCAAAAAACTTATCCGGTAACTTACCTTTTAAAAGACGAATTGGGTGAACACATTCTCGTAGGTTTCTACAAATTGGATATTCAAAAAACATTCGTTCCGGACTTGTTTTTAGTAGAAAAAGTACTACTTAAGAAGAAAAGAAAAGATGGAAAAATGTTCTACTTTGTCAAGTGGAAGGGGTACGATTCAAAATTTAATAGTTGGACTGATAACATTAGCAACCTTTGACCGTCTAATTAGAGCCAGGTCTAAGAAATGTGGGATCCGTACGGCATTTTTTTAGACCAATTTTATTTCATCAATTTTCTTCTTCTTTTACCAGCGGCCATTTTCTCTAGCCTATCTCTTCTCTGTTCAACAGTTTCTGTCGCACATTTCTTAGCAAAAGCGACGGCCATTTTACACAACCTAGCTTTTCTCACTTCCATAGTTTCTGTTGCACATTTCTTACGAAAAGCAGCGGCTCTTTTCTTCTTATTAGTCACCATTTTTTCTTCTTCGCTTCGTCTCGGTATTTCATAGGTTGATTCCTCCTCGTCTTTCACCAGCGAAGCATGCTCTTCAGCTTCTTCATCCTCCATCGGATCGATTATGTCATCTACAAAATCGTGCGGTATGCCGGTTCTGTAGTGACCGTGCGCTAACGTATGTATTTCATCGTCCAACACGAATCTCTTATCGTCGAAGGGAGATACGGATGATTTTGAAATTTCAACCGTGGCGAGCTGATGATCCTTACTTTGAATGCTCCTCCACGTGGCTTTCGACGATTTTTTCGAAAATAGCGCTTTTTCGTAGTCTTCGTGGCAGAGACTTTTTTGGATAAACGCTTTACTAATCCCTTTAGCCTTTCTAATGCTATCTTCCCCGACTAAAAACGAGTACATTTTTGCTTTCAAACTTACAAATTCTATCACCGGGACGCCGGCCGTTTCATCTTTCATTTTCCCCAGGACTTGTTTGTTTTTTAACGCTGTATAGAGGATGCGACGGATCGTAATTACTAGTGTCGAATCTATCTAGCTCACTTTCCATATCCCGATAAAAATCGTCAATCTCTATCTCGTAGAACAGACTGTCGGTGTTTGTGAAAAGTAAACGCGCGCGGTCTCCATATTTTGGACGCATAAACTCGTAGTGAAATTCATACATCGTAAGTTTGGAAAGTTCAAGGATGCAGAAACCGGAGTAAGTTGGTAAGTCACACTTGACGTTACGAAGCTTCAAGTTAACCTGTAAGAGATTTTCGTTGAGGATTTTGAAGGAATCCGCATGTGGTAGAGTGCTGTACTTGATTGATTTTTTGGATCGGTGGTCAATTTAACGGATAAACGCTCCGATTTGTTTTCCGTGGTTTTTCCAAATATTGAATTATTTTTCAATTTGAAAAAGTCTTTTTCGAACGTCGTCGTAGCTAGTTGACGCTTCTCGGTGTTAAAATCTATGTAGTATTTTAGCCATTGCTTCTGACGAAATTTTAGAATTCTGCGGATACCTTTCAAAATTAAACCGTGTTTCAAATAGAATTGTAAATTCCTGTAATGACCTACGTAGTTTTTCTTCGGAAGCAGGTTGGTCGTCAGTTTGGAAGTAGAAAGGATCTTCTTGTTTCTTTCATAAAGAGGGACCCGAGTCTCGGTATTATTTTAAACTTTTCCGGCACTAAAGGATAATCGTTGTGATCCTCGTGTAGCTCGGGTGAATAGTCCAAGTTCACTTCCAATATATAACCGTATTCCGAATCTTTTTCGATCGACGCCAAGCAAAATTCGAGAATTTCTTTCCTCGTCAGCCAGCTAAATCGATCGTAGGGAAGGAATTCCGTCATGGCTAGCCCATATAAGTTGTTGACACCCAAATCTACTAGATACAGACTAGGTAAATTGTCGTCGTAAGTATCTGGTAGATATTTGTTATTGGCGATCGAGTGCCTTTTCGACACAAAAGTTGTTCCACCTCTGATACCGAAAGTTATAAAGTTATGCTTTCCTCCGTGCGTAAACAGTTCTAGTTCGGCTTTGGTTTTTTTTCCAACGTGGCTGCCCAACTAAACCCTGGTGTGGATATGTAGTAGCAAGGATCTATGCCGTCATTGACCGAGCAAGTTTCCCTGAAAGTCTGAAAAATGTCGGCTAGAAGATACGCGTCAATCATCTGATATAGGAGATGGTAATTTTAAAAAACCTTCTCCTTCAGCAATTTCCAAACTGACGTTGCGCGATCGTACTCCGTGTCGGTGATGCCTTCGCCTCATAGAGAAGAGAAGAACGCCGCTTTTGGAGGTAATTTCTGGTCTTCAAACACAGCCATAGACTGCACGTATTCGTACGGGTAGTGACCTTTTTGCGTCAATAAATCCAAGATTTCTTCCTTTTTCGCTCCTGGCACGAACCTGTCTACCGAATCGAGAGCAGTTTTTAAGATGGGGAAGGGTTGATCTTTTTAGTGGTTTTTAACCAAAATTTCAAGCGAGGAAGATAGGAAACTATAACTGTCTAAAAATCGCAACCTTACCGAAAGGTCCTTTCCAGTGAAGGAAAAAAACCGCGTAATGGTCATACTCATGAAACGCTCTGTGTTTCTAGCAAGAACGTCTAAAGTGTATACAACGTTTTAAAGTCCCAAAATTCCATGTCGGGGTCAACGTGATTTTCGTAAACGTGTTTCAAATTTAACTCATCCACGGGGAAAAGAATTAATAAATTTGCGTTGTCTCTGACCACTTGTTTAGGAATTCTCGTGTACGATTGACTGCAATAAAAAACGTCGGCGTTTGAATGACGTCCTTGAGCGAAATAACGTTCGATGTTTTTTTGTTTGTCCAAAAGGCAATCGTCAAAAAAAATCAGGTTTCAAAAATTTAGGTCAAGTTCTTCGGGCGGAATTAAATCAATTTGAGAATCGTGAAAAAAATGCTACGTTCTGTCCAATTTTTTCCTCAATTTCGGTAAATATAGACTGCAAAGCTTCGTACTTTGGTTGACATAAAGTTTTACTGTAAATATATAATCGATCGTAGTCGAGCCATCTTTCGTTACAGATGAAATTAAACAGCAAGTTAGTTTTTCCACAATTCGCGGGGCCTATATTTAGACATCTGATATTCGAAGGTAGGAGCGGATGATTTTTAGGTTCTTTCTTTGGTACGAAAAAATCGTAGTTTTTAATTTCCATCGTATTTTCTTTTATTTATGCATTTTTGTTGTTTACGGAGATACCAAACCCATAAATTCTTCGTCGGTAAATTTATCGGAAGTATCGGAATGAGCCACTCCAAAATCTACGTTGCACCATAATTTCACGTTGCTGGGAGACTCGTCGGTGAAGTAGACCGCGGTAATTTTTCCAGTGACTTCCGTCAGATTTAAAGCGTTGAAAGATGGCAAGTTAAACCACGGTTTGTCAATAACATTTTTATTAAGTTTTTCTTTAGTTTTGTGAATATTTTCGTACACCCAAGTTCTAAGACAGAGTGGTTTGTCTCCATTACCCTCGTTCGCCTTTTCGCAACAGGATTAACAGGAAGAAGCCGAATGCATAGAATTGGGATAATTGAACGTAGTCAAAGATATCGTCAAAATCGATATCTATACCGGTTTTGAGTTTCCGGGTCGCTTGGTGAAATCCACCCTTTATATTTTGATTTTTCGTCCGAAACAGGAGTCCCCGAACCCTTTAAATCCTTAAATTGTACGAAAGGAGACAAGGAAAACTTTACACCATTTTTAATCTTTGTACCATTCTCGATTTTAACTTTCAGAAAGTTTTTTTGCAAGAGATTGGAAAGATTCGTTTGCCAGGATGGTTGAGACATCACGGTTATTCCTTTTATTATATATGTTTTTTGAAAGTTTAAAAAAAGGATGTCGGTCAACAAATTTGGTCATCCGTTGAAAAATGGGAGAGAGGATGATGCGATCGAAGTCGGTCCGAGAGGTGAGCCAGGCCTCGGATATGTTTTAACCCCGAAAACAACTACGATATGCAAAGCAAGCGGTTAACTAAAGTAAGAGTCGCTATCGAACCCGAAGATGCCGTCAATTATTCTCTGACAACGGACATTTAGAAACTTAAAACCGACGCTAAACTAATAAAGGGTTTAACTACCTATTAACCTGTATTAACGTCATGTCCAAGTTTGCATGGGCTATTCCCCTTCAATCTAAATCCGGTATAAACGTTACCGAAGCTTTCGAGAAAATACTCGTAGGAGCGATACCCCCTAAAAATTTACAAGTCGATTTAGGTAGCGAGTTTTACAATAAAGACTTCAAAGAACTCCTTAAGCGTCACAACATCAACATGTACTCTACGCACTTGGAGATGAAGGTGAGCGTGGTAGAACGATTCAACAGAACCCTGAAAACTCGGATATGGAAAAGATTCACCGGGCGGGGAAATTACAAATGGGTAGATATTATCGACGAGTTAGTTTTCCAGTACAACGACACCGTCCATTCTACTACGAAGTTGAAACCGAGGAAGGTAACCAGGCGGCATGAACCGTTGCTGAGACGACCTAAAGGACCGTCTAAAAAACCAATGTTTGTCGTAGGAGATAAAGCCAGAATTTCTAAAGTCAAAAAAATTTTCGATAAAGGATATCTCCAAAATTTTACCAACGAAGTTTTCACGATTCGCAAAGTGCAAAAAACTGATCCGGTAACTTACCTTTTAAAAGACGAATCGGGTGAACACATTCTCGGAAGTTTCTACGAATTGGAAATTCAAAAAACATTCGTTCCAGATTTGTTTTTAGTAGAAAAAGTACTACTTAAGAAGAAAGGAAAAGATGGAAAAATGCTCTATTTTGTCAAGTGGAAGGGGTACGATTCAAAATTTAATAGTTGGACCGATAATATTAGCAACCTTTGACCCGTCTAAATAAGTCCGTGTCTAAAAATATCCGTACCGATTTGGTACGGATATTTTTTTAAACCCATTTTCTTCCTCTTTTAGCAGCTGCCTTTTTCCCTAACCTATCTCTTCTCTGTTCAGCAGTTTCTGTCGCACATTTCTTAGCAAAAGCGGCGGACATTTTACACAACCTAGCCTTTCTCTCTTCCGTAGTTTCTGTTGCACATTTCTTACGAAAAGCAGTGGCTCTTTTCCTTTTATTAGCCACCATTTTTTCTTCTTTGCTTCGTCTCGGTATTTCATAGGTTGATTCCTCCTCGTCTTTTACCAGCGAAGCACGCTCTTCAGCTTCTTCATCCTCCATCGGATCGATTATGTCATCTACAAAATTATGCGGTATGCCGGTTCTGTAGTGACCGTGCGCTAATGTATGTATTCCATCGTCCAACACAAATCTCTTATCGTCATAGGGAGATACGGATGATTTCGAAATTTCAACCGTGGCGAGCTGATGATCCTTACTTTGAATGCTCCTCCACGTGGCTTTCGACGATTTTTTCGAAAATAGCGCTTTTTTGTAGTCTTCGTAGCAGAGACTTTTTTTTGGATAAACGCTTTACTAATCCCTTTAGCCTTTCTAACGCTATCTTCCCCGACTAAAAACGAGTACATTTTTGCTTTCAAACCTACAAATTCTTTCACCGAGACGCCGGCCGTTTGATCTTTCATTTTCCCTAGGATTTGTTTGTTTTTAACGCTGTATAGAGGATGCGACGGATCGTAATTGCTGGTGTCGAATCTATCTAGCTCACTTTCCATATCCCGATAAAAATCGTCAGTCTCTACCTCATAGAACAGACTGTCGGTGTCTGTGAAAAGTAAACACGCGCGGTCTCCGTGTTTCGGATGCATAAACTCGTAGTGAAATTCAGTTGTGAGTTTGGAAAGTTCGAGGATGCAGAAACCGGAGTAAGTCGGTAAGTCGCACTTGACGTTACGAAGCTTCAAGTTTACCTGTAAGAGATTTTCATTGAAGATTTTGAAGGAATCCGCGTGTGGTAGAGTGCTGTACTTGATTGATTTTTTTGGATCGGTGGTCAATTTAACGGATAAACGCTCCGATTTGTTTTCCATGGTTTTTCCGAATACCGAATTATTTTTCAATTTGAAAAAGTCTTTTTCGAACGTGGTCGTAGCTAGTTGACGCTTCTCGGTGTTAAAATTAATGTAGGATTTTAGCCATTGCTTCTGACGAAATTTTAGAATTCTGCGGATACCTTTCAAAATTAAACCGTGTTTCAAATAGAATTGTAAATTCCTGTAATGAACCCTGTAGTTTTTCTTCGGAAGCAGGTTGGTTGTCAGTTTGGAAGTAGAAAGGATCTTCATGTTTCCTGCCAGTTCTTTCATAAAGGGAGACACGAGTCTCGGCATTATTTTAAACTTTTCCGGCGCTAAAGGATAATCGTTGTGATCCTCGTGTAGCTCGGGTGGATAGTCCAAGTTCACTTCCAATATATAACCGTATTCCGAATCTTTTTCGATCGATGCTAAGCAAAATTCGAGAATTTCTTTCCTCGTCAGCCAGTTAAATCGATCGTAGGGAAGGAATTCCGTCATGGCTAGCCCATATAAGTTGTTGACATCCAAATCTACTAGATACAGACTAGATAAATTGTCGTCGTAAGTATCTGGTACATATTTGTTATTGGTGATCAAGTGCCTTTTTGACACAAAAGTTGTTGCACCTCTGATACCGGAAGTTATAAAGTTATTCTTTCCTCCGTGCGTAAACAGTTCTAGTTCGGCTTTGGTTTTTTTCAACGCGGCTGCCCAACTAAACCTGGTGTGGATACGTAGTAGCAAGGATCTATGCCGTCATTGACCGAGCAAGTTTCCCTGGAAGTTTGAAATATGTTGGCTAGAAGATACACGTCGATCATCTGATATATGAGATGGTAATTTTTAAAAACCTTCTCCTTCAGCAACTTCCAAACTGACGTTGCGTGATCGTACTCCGTGTCGGTGATGTCTTCGCCTCATAAAGAGGAAAAGAATGCCGCTTTTGGAGGTAATTCCTGGTCTTCAAATACATCCATAGACTGCACGTACTCGTATGGGTAGTGACCTTTTTGCGTCAATAAATCCAAAATTTCTTCCTTTTTCGCTCCTGGCACGAACCAGTCTACCGAATCGAGAGCAGTTTTTAAGATGGGGAAGGGTCGATCTTTCTTGTGGTTTTTAGCCAAAGTTTTGAGCGAAGAAGATAGGAAACTATAACTGTCTAAAAATCGCAACCTTACCGAAAGGTCCTTTCCAGCGAAGGAAAAATATCGCGTAATGGTCATACTCATGAAACGCTCGGTGTTTCTAGCAAGAACGTCTACTCCCAAAGGGAAGTTTTCCGTCACAGAAATCAGTAGATGCATATCGTAGCCTTCCAAGTTATGGAAGATGACCGGAATAGTATTTATTGTCCTAGCTTCCAGATTGCATTTTACGTGAGAAGCACCTCTGAACTTTCCCGTGAAGTGGCAGTGATCTCTCACTTTATAGGAGACGATGACTTTGTTGCAGTAGTAACAAGTATCAGTTTTCGAGAACCGAATTTCATCGTCGGCAGTCATCATCAGATGTTTCGGTCGTGAGATAATCGTGGCAAACTTTTGAATTTCGCTATTCATACATTCGTAAAACTTATCCACCACGTCCTCGCCGAGGTAGAATTTTTGACTCACGATTTCATTTTCTGGACCAACAACGACGTAGCCAAAACTAGTAGGCAAATGCAAACTGACTTTAGTAGATGAACTCGAGGGTGGATCGGTGCCACTAGTTTGCACGGGTCTGAGCATACATTCGAAATCTGCATAAATTACCCAAGGATGAGGATTGCGTCTATCGTAGTGTAGGAATTTTAACGTGTTGGCGCCGGGTGGTAAGAAAGTGAGTACTTGCGCCCTATTCAATCTTACACATTTACTGGTGTGCTCCATCATGAATTGTTCTTTACCAAAGGCCGTGAAGCAGTCACGGCAGTAAAATTTCCTGTTACTACCAACACCTCGAAATCGGAGTACCCTATCAATATCGAGGATGGCGCAGTAATGAGTATTTCCTTTTTCGTCGGCTATTAGCAACAGGTCAATTACTTCTCCTTCCATATTTTTGTTCACTCTCACCGGGTGTAATCCTATCGATCCTTTGTAAGAAATTATGTTAATGGGCAAATTGTTGACTCGTTCGAAGGAATCAATTTGCCGTAGACTCACGGGGAACGTCAATATGGAATGGTCTACGATATTCAAAAATGGTTCGTAATATTTAACCTCGGTTTCGTAGCACTTCATTTTAGCGGCTAAAACTGAATACAGAAAGCATTTTTCGTCTGAATTTTCCACATTCACTATAACTTTGCTTTTCTTGCGTAATGCACTCGGCAAGGGTAAGAAAGAACTAGGGCAAAAAGGATCGATTTTTGCCACTTTTATGGTTATACCCCGAACTTACAAAAAGCGGCAACCACTACCTTTTTCTTCGAAAGTTTCGACGGACTGTTGTATCTTTTCGCAAGCATCTTCCAAGATTTCCGACACGTCAGATTCGTTGTAAATAGCTGTATAGAGGGACCAGAAATAGGCTCGCACTGTGTTGGAATCCCTGCTAAAATCTGCTTCTAAACACAGTAGAAAATTTACAACTGTTCAGTTGATCTAAGCAAGTCGTAATAAGAAATTTGAGCGGACAATACAGTAAATTGAGCGCTAGGGATGAATCGAGATATTCAATTTTGGGGAAATAAGTTCGATGCGTATCATCATGCACCAACTTGCAAGTTACTTCGCCTTCAATGTCTTTCAACTCGTTTTCAAAGAGTAAACACTCTGGTCGAAGATCGGATCGGTGGTTGGGAAGATGATGGATCAATTCTTGTCGAGTTGCGTGGACATTTCCACAATACGTACACGTAAACGACGATTTTGAATTCATTTTTTTTTTCGAAAGAAATTTTTAATTCCTTTTATTATAATTAAGAAAACAATTTTTCATGTCCCTACAATTCCCTTTCTTCCCTAGGTGAGTCTAAAAAATATGCGGGGTACAAATAAAAGTTCCCTCCAGATTGACGAAAAATGCGCCCTCTTCTAGATTGACATCCTACATTTTCCACCAGATCGACGGACGCTACCGGAAGTTACCCCCACTTTGATCTCGTGAATGACGTAATAGAAGGTCCAGATCGACGAAAACGAATGAAGGGTAGGCACTTTTCCACCGTCCACAATCTTGACGAAGAAACAACCAAAAAAAGGTTTGCCCTCTTCCAGACCCACACTTTTCATAAGGCCAGTGGAAGTGCATCATTACCCCCATTTTTATCAGGTGACAGGAAGGGGTATCGTAGCAACCCCTCCTCCAGATCGATGAAAGCCGGAAAAAAAGGTAGCCCTCCAGATTGATGAAGGACGCCCCCTACTTTTCGTCAGGTGACCGGAAGTGCATCATTACCCCCACTTTTATCAGGTGACGGAAGTGCGGGGTATATAGCTGAATCGTATTTTACCCTACCCTCACTTTTATCAGGTGAGTGACATCGTAGCAACCCACCCTACTCCAGATCGACGAAAAAAAGGTAGTAAAAAGCACTTTTCCACCCTCCTCCAGATTGATGAAGGACGCCCCCTACTTTTCATCAGGTGACCGGAAGTGCATCATTACCCCCACTTTTATCAGGTGACCGGAAGTGGTATCGTAGTAAATCCCACCCTCCTCCAGATCGACGACAGCCAGAAAAATGTAGTAAAAAGTACTTTTCCACCCTCCTCCAGATTGATGAAAAATGGAAGTACGCCATTACCCCTACTTTTCATCAGGTGATCGGAAGTGCATCATTACTCCCACTTTTATCAGGTGACCGGAAGGGGGGGGTATATAGTTGACTCAATATCGTATTTTACCCTACTGACCAACAGCAGCGCTTCTACTCTGTACATCGAGTGTACACTATGTGTTACACTATGTCTGTATAAGATACTTCCTTTAGGGTAAAGGGTTGGAAGTCGGACGATCCAATAGCAGAACACACATCCAAATTCGTAACGTCGTCACAAACCGTAAATGTATTCGAAAAAATTTATTTAGAATTTCTGCCTTATCAGCATCTTCAGACACAATGTCTCCATTACAATTGAAGGGTGGTAGCCGATGGTTATGACCAGTTTTAACTTTAACGTATTTATATAATTCATCGAGATTTCCCTTTTGAATGATTTTGTGTTCTTTAACAATGTCAGTACGTTTAATAGTATCATACAATAGTTTACTACAGGATTTATAATTATCGTTCTGATACGATTATGTATGATAATTATAAATCTTATAGTAAACTATTGTATGATACTATTAAACGTATTGACATTGTTAAAGAACACAAAATCATTCAAAAGGGAAATCTCGATGAATTATATAAATACGTTAAAGTTAAAACTGGTCATAACCATCGGCTACCACCCTTCAATTGTAATGGAGACATTGTGTCTGAAGACGCTGATAAGGCAAAAATTCTAAATAAAATCTTTTCGAAAAAGTTTACGGTTTGTGACGACGTTACAAATTTGGATGTGTGTTCTGATATTGGATCGTCTGACTTCCAACCCTTTACTCTAAAGGAAGTATCTTATATGGACATACTGCGTGTTCTCGATATACAGAGTGGAAACACTGCTGTTGGTCCTGGTGGATTTTTATCAGATTTTTACAAGAAAAGGCCTTATGCTTTCTCCACAAGAACTTTTTACGTCTGGCAATTTTAGTTATATCTTTATGGGGTCGAATTGTACATTTCTTTCGAATGTTCCTGGAAGAGCTGTGGAAATTCACCAGGCTAGTTATTTTAGCATGGAAATTTGTCCAACAGATCTCAATATCCATAGTTGAATCAACAATACTAATTCAATTTATTTATTGTAGACTCTTTTTATATGACGTATTAAACCGGATTTATTTCATGTGGAGTTCCATCACTGATAGGATTTGTACTGGTTCGATTTTTACAAGAATGACTTGTGTAGCAAATTTCAGGCTTTTAGCTCGACTTGCAAGAATTTGTTAATCAAGCCTCAGGGAGGGGGCACAGGGGGGTGCTGGGGTTATCGGGTGTCCAAAGCTGATTCGATTTATGTTGCTAAGAATGACTTGTGTACAAAATTTCATGATTTTAGCTATATCTGCAAGAATTTGTTGACCAAGCACCAAGGAAGGGGCACAGGGGATGTTGGGGGGGGGGGGGGGGTCGCTGGAAGACCTTGGGGGCATTTCACAGGGTCTATGGCTGGTTCGATTTATACTACTAAGAAAGATTTGTGTGCCAAATTTCATGTTTGTAGCTCGATTTGAAAAAATTGTTACTCCATTTAATGATTGCTCCCCAGTTCTCTACAATAATAAATGCTCTGCTGGCAAGAATAATGCATTCACAATAAAATCGCGTTCAAAAGGATCTGGTCGTTGTTAATACCTATATTTTAAGTTTAAAAAATTGAAAGTCGGTTCATTGGTTCGATGTCTAGTTCGGAGCAAAACTTCGAGCCCATTTGAGTTTCCGTCACAAGAATCTTGTAGTTACATTAAAATAGCATGTGAAATGCTCTAGGCCTAGTCCGTGCCTACGTTTTAAGCTGTAGAACTTGAAAATCGATTAAGTGGTTCGATCTCCAGGTGAGGGTAAATAGTCCCAACAACAACAACAACAACAACAACATAAACAACAACAACAACAACAACAACAACAACAAGAAATGGCCATACTGTGGACGCCAAATGGCCCTATTGTTGTCGTTAAAATTTGTAATGCAGTAAAATAGTTACGACACGACCCCAAACACCGAGTTATGTTGGTGTACGTTACTTCTGGGCTAAACAATAGAAGTTCAACGTTTGACGTTTAACATGGAAGTTCATGCTGAGGCTTAGGTCTACATCGCGGTCGTTGATATGAATTGCAGATTGTTTCCGAGTAATCTGCTGAAATGTCACTTCATTAAAATTGTTTACTTGTACGTAGGAAACTTGCATGTAGAAACTTGTATGTAGGAAACGTCAAACTGTAGTAATGAAATAAATAAACTAACTCCCATCGAGCGTTTGTTGGACGCTCCAGTTAGTGTTTGCATTCTTCAATGTATTTTTGGATTGAGTTTATTTATTTCATTAATTACCAAACAATTTGAACAGACTTAACAAACAACTAAACTTAAAATTTGTTCGTTTTTACTGACTAGCAGTGAGATTGCAGACAATGTAGTAAAGAAATTAAAGAAGAGGACAATGAACCAAGTTGTCTGTTTAACGGCCTTGATGGCCTTTTCACGGTGAAACACTTCACTGCTTTCTAAGGCTTACCCTTTTTGGACTTGGCGGTTTCTCTTATCTTTTATGGTTTTTACACAATAATAATAATAACAAAACTTTGTTGTCATGGAAAGACAAAAGGCGAGGGAAAGGGTTAGTTTTGGCTACTTATATCCCAACTAGTAAAAGTTGCAGACGATAGTCTTTTGTCGGTTATCTACAAATTCAATTTAGCCTACAAGTTAAAAATAAAACAACAACAAGCAATGCAATAACTACTACCAAGTACAAACTATACAAACTGAATGAAAATATTGGGGAAAAAGCACATACATGTAAACAAATTCTTAATCAATTGATCACTTTTAAAATAATCTTACCAAAACCTATTAAATTTACAGTGTCGGAGTCCTGCCTTAAACACTCCCAGGGTTGATACGATTACGAGCTCACCCGGTAACTCGTTCCACACTTTCACGACTCGGTCCGAGAACAAAAATTTACGACAAATTCACGGTCGGGACGAACTCCCCGAAGCCTTAGACCGTGACCAAGTGTACGGTCATTTGTATGCAACTAAAAGAACTTTACAAAATCCAGATTTACAAGACCGTGGAGCATAAGGAATAGGTTAAGAGTAAAGGTCTGCTTTGAGTCTACGTAATTCAAGTGAATCAAGTTTAAGAAATAAAAGCCTATAAGCGTAACATTTTATTACATTGCCCACGTAATGACTTAGTGAATCTCTGCTGGACATTTTCAATACAATCAATATCACCAAATAGATATGGTGACCAAACATAACTTGGATCGGCCTTACACAGACTTTAAATGCCCAGACCACATGTCAACATAACCCGAATTAAGGCAATACGCTGGTTTGCATTATTTGTGACATTAACCCAGTATGTTGTAGATTTTAAGTCGGAGGTAAACCAAATGCCGAGATTTTTAATTACATTACAGTTTGATAAAGTTGTAGTTGATGACAAGGAATAGTGGAACGGCTTGTTGTTTCTACCAACATGAAGTGCATTACATTTTTCTGCTGCAATCGGCAACTGCCAGTGTGGAGGCGTCACTTGTGTGCTCCACAATGGCCGCCTTCAATTTCATGTCTTTACGTTAACCATACCCAGATACCCTCTAACTACCTAATAGGCTGTCCCATTATTTATATATAGCATTTTGTTACATCGCATGAGATCCTGCTGTATCACTATTTATACCACAGTTAACAGGAAGTAAATGGTCTTATCAGCTGTAGCTTACACTCTGGTAGTCCGTTTGTTTCTTTACCATTGGTGCCCACGCTGGGCTTAGGTGTGTCCAGGCTAAGGACATCACAGTTGGCGATGAGTCCGGTACCATTGGTAATCTTTAAATTTAAGCTTAAACTGATAGGTCTTCAACCACATCTTTGCTTCATATTTGTGGTAAATTGCAAATTTTTTTCATTTTGGCAATGAAAATTAGTGCTCTGAATTCCTATCAGAGTTTAAACTTTTTCAAACAGTGTTATTTTGTCATGGTAGTAAATTGTGGTACGAAAATGATAATAGTTAAATTTAGTACCTTAACAACTAGAACCGAAGTGGGTAATTGGATTTATTATGGTTAATTTTACCTTGGCAGTGTTCTAGAGCGACGCACTGGCGTGTCCGCACAGGCAGTACTATAAACCTGAAGGCCCAAAAAATGCGCTGCTAAATTAACCCTTGTAAATTCGATTGTGCCATTGCCCATATTCGGGCTGGTGTGTGCCGGTGTAAAATTTAACACCGTAGGTTATGCTTAAACTTAGTGAAATCTGGTCTGTGCTGAGGCTTAGGCCAGAAGTGTTGTTTTCCTAAAACGTTGCAATTATGGTGAACATAGAAACATTTTTTTATAGCCTAGTCCCTTTAAATTCAACTTGTAGGCAGTTAATTTACAAAACTAGGTAGGCTACAGTCAAGCTTGATTTATTTCTGTGTTTAAATAGTTGACCGGTAGTCTTGAGTGCTCCAGTTTAAACCTTGCAAGTTAAACAGGATTGTAATTAAATTTAATTAAATTTAATTTTGTAAGGTTTATGCCAAAGACAGGTGTCGGTAGCAAACCACCTGAAGCTGCTAAAAGTAGCAGTGAAAGTGAAGCTGAAAATAATTCAGTAGTGAACGCAAGCGTTAATAAAGCTAGTTCAGATTTAACTTTATATTTTGAATCTAGTGATAGTGAAGACGACGTCAACATGGGTTCGTCTAAAACAGTTGGTTTATTTCGGAATTCGATTGTGAGTCCGATACATGGGAGAAATACTCCAACCGAATTAGTTACTATTTTAAAGCTAAAGAAAAACCAGCAACCAAGCAAGTAAATTTTCTAATGGCATCTGTAGGCCAGAAAATGTTTCACAGGATTTTGAATATAATTTCACCTGATTTGCTCGACTCTTTAACTTTTGACGAACTCGTTAAAAAAGTATTAGATGACATCGAACCAGTGCCCTCCGTGGTATCTGAGCGCGTTAAATTCTTTAGAAGGTCGCAAAAATCGGATGAGAGTATCGGGGAATATTTAGCTACACTTAAGCTAATGACGAAGTATTGAGACTTCGCTAAAATTAAAGATATTAACAGCGAAATGATTAGGGATCGCCTATTTGGGGGGATTCAATCTGAAGTCATTCAACGTGAGTTGTTGAAGCAGACACTGCATTTAAAGCCTACAACATCCTTAGCTTATCCTTAGATCTGCTGAAACAGACCGAAGCATTTTGAGAGGCCATTCTAGAGCTGTTAATTACGTAGCTAAAAAATCTAGCAAACCACCAAGTAGGCCTAACTCCACTAAGGATTTTATTTGCTATTGCTGCAGCAAATCCAGCCACGTGAAAACACGTTGTAAATATAGCGAATATACTTGTGGCAGATGCCACACTGTCGGCCACTTGAAAACCGTGTGCAGAAAAGCTAGTCGTTCCAACAGAACTTCAAAATCGCTCGATCACTCTAAAGCAAGTTCTAGCACAAATGTTAAGGCTAGGCCGAAGTCTAAACAGAAGTATAGATACAAGAAATGCGTTAACAAACTTGAACGCGATAGCAAAAGCGATAATGAAGAGAGTCAGGATGTTCTCGCCGAAAATTCAAAGTCTGGTTCCAGGTCTGATTGTGATTCAGACAACGACTATCTTGTTCTGAAAAATAATACTCTTGGACTGAATCAGGCTGCGGACCAGATTTCAATTCCCCTGCAAACCAACAAAATAGTTGTAGTATAGTTAAATCTATGAAAATCCATAAATGGAAAATGCCCGTCTGCCTAAATGGTGTCAAGATAGAAATGGAACTTGTTTCCGGGGCAGACGCATCCATTATCCGTATTGAGTGGCATCAAAAATATTTTGCGGACTGTCCTTTAAAGCTCAGTCCGTACTCGATACACTCATACACTGACAAAATTGAGAATACGATTTACACTGTAAGTCTGAAGGTTGAAGTCAATGGTCAAATTGAACACTTGGATGCATTAGTTTCCAAGTTATATAAACCTGCATTAATGGGAAAGGATTGGTTTTCTACTTTTCGGGTTGACTACCATCCATTTTACGACCTACAAACGAAAGTCAAACCTAAGAAAAGTGTAAAGAAAACTAAAACTAGCATTACACCAGTTTACACTTCCGAAATAGTAAAGGGGTTCCCTGAGCTATTTTCTGAAGGTATGGGTAAATTTCAGAACTTTAAAGCCAAAATTCATTAAAAACCTGATGCAAAGCCTGTGTACTGTCGTGTAAGACCAGTTCCGTTAGCACTCAAAGAAAAGGTTAACCAAGAAATTTGTAGATTGGTTGGCCTGGAATTCTAGAGCCTGTAGAAACCTCTCAGTGGTCTACGCCCATAGTCATAGTTCATAAACCGGATGGCCAAATCCGGGTGATAGGTGATTATAAGACCACCGTGAACCCCCAACTAGAAGTCGACCACTATCCGGTTCCCACGGCCGCAAAATTATTTAGTGAATTAGCAGGCAGTGACACTTTTTCCCTTATCGATCTTAAGGATGCATTTCTGAAAATTGAACTCAATAAAGAGTCACAAGAAGCTTTAATAATAAATACAACCCTGGGATTGTTTAGATGGCTTCGCGTACCCCTTGGCCTAGCGTCCAGCCCTGGAATTTTCTAGAGGGTAATGACTCAAGTCACCAGTAAAATCCCCAAATGTCTCCCACTTTATGATGACATCCTGGTGAGCGGGAAGGGGGTTGCACATGACGAATCGTTAAACAAGCTGTTAAATGCTTTACAAGATGCATGAGCCAAACTTAAGATCGTGAAGTACAAACTGTCGCAGCCTGAATTAAAATATTTAGGCCACATGATAAATGCAGAAGGCCTGCATAAACTCCCTGAGGTTATCAAAGCAGTCACAAACACTCCTAACCCAACATGTATTCAAGAGCTACAGAGCTTTTTGGGTTTAGTAAACCATTACTCAAAATATCTACCAAATCTCGCTCATATTCTGTCACCAGTTACACGTTTATTAAGCCCAAGTATGAAGTGGGTTTGGGGGTCAGAATGTGA
>JAHWFP010201248.1:0-19998 GCA_023313725.1 Lithobius niger | reverse complement strand
TATGTTATGTTATGTTATGTTATGTTATGTTATGTTATGTTATGTTAGGTCATGTTTGGTTCAGTGGCACACTTGCCCCCACCCTCCCAGATCTAGGACTGAATAATTTCCAGAATAATTTACGTAATTTGGGTTTTTCCCGTTATGTCACCATCAGCTCTTTGTTTTATTTTACCGAGATTGACCGTAATTCACGATGGCGGCCAAGATGCCAGCCTATTTTAAAAGCTTGCAGTTGTCGCGGAAAATACTGCTAAATATTTGTGTAGTTGATGCATTTAAGGTGTTTTACCCCAGTGAGCTCGAAATGAATTTTGCCAGCTCGAAATATGTACCGGAAGACGGCGGCCAAGATGGCTGCTTTTTTTAAAGCTTGCTGTTATCAAGAAATATTCTGCTAGAAGTTTGAGTAGTTGCGAGCCCTCTAATATCCCAAAATGGACATGCTTAGGTTTTTTTGAGAGGTGGGGATCTATTCTTTCCGTCAATCCTAATCGAAACTGGTTAACTTAGAGAGGGACCGTCCCACGCTCATTTAAAGATGAGGAGATAATGGTGTAGTGGTGAAAGCGTATGTTGATTTTCGAATTCAAAGTGCTGTTGTGAGCCCTCTAACATCTCGAAATGGACATGCTTAGGTTTTTCTGAAAGGTGATTTTCGAATTCTTACCATCAATTCAAGCTGAAATTATTCAGCTTAAATAAGGACCGTCCTAGGCCTATTTTAAGGTGTAGCTCTAATTGGTGTAGAGGCTAATTTCAATTTCAAAGTGCCATTGCAATGCTCATATTTGTATTTGCATCTGAGGTAAACAATTTCGGTTAGGATTGATAGAATAAATAACTCTCCACCTTTCAGAAAACCAAAGCATGTCCATTTCAGCCTATTAGAGAGCTCACAACAGTGCCTTGAATTCGAAAATCAACATATGCTTATGCCGCTGAGCCAATATCTCCTCATCTTTAAATTAGCGTAGGACGGTCCCAATCTCAGTTACACAATTTCGGTTAAGATTGATGGAAGGAATAGATCCCTACCTTTCAGAAAAGCCTAAAAATGCCCATTCTGAGCTATTAGAGGGCTCACAACAGCACTTTGATTTCGAAAAACATACGCCTAAGCCGCTAAGTCATTACCTACTCATCTTCAAATAAGCGTAAGATGGTTCCTATTTAAGTTAAACAGTTTTGATTACGATTGATGGAAAGAATAGATCCCAACCTTTCAGAAAAGCCTAAGCATTCCTATTTCGGGCTATTAGAAGGCTTGCAACTACTCAAATTTCTACTAGAATATTTCTTGATAACAGCGAGCTTTAAAAAAAAGCAGCCATCTTGGCCGCCATCTTGAATTACGAATTTCCCATTAATTTTTCGAATTTCCGGTTAATTTTTCGAATTTCCGGTTAATTAGCAATATTCATTTTGAACTCACCAGGTTAAAACACCTTAAAAGCATCAAGCATTTGCGGAATATTCCGCACAAACAGCAAGCTTTTAAAATAGGCCGCAATATTGGCCACCATCTTGAATTAAGGACTTCCGGTCCATATTTCCAGCTGGTAACATTCATTTCGAACTCACTGGGATAAAGGCACTTTAAAAGCATCAAATACACAAATTTCTAGCAGTATATTCCGCAAAAACAGCAAGCTTTTAAAATAAGCCGCCATATTGGCCGCCATCTTGAATTACGGACTCCCGGTCCATTTTTCGAGCTGGCAACAGGCATTTTCGAACTCAGCAGGGTCGAAATACCATAAAACACCTGATGCCAATGTTATCCGCAACCGTTACCGAGATATACAGAAAAAAAACGAAATTCGTGCTCCATGTTTCCAAGAAGGCGGCGTTAACTCAACTTGGACAGCTGGAGACTTTTAGTATGTTGAACCTGAGACCATTATGAATATCTTTACCAAAAGTCAGTTTATTATGAATATCTTCACCAAAAGTCAGCTTATTATGAATTATTCCACGATTCCACCTAAATTTAGTTTAATTTTACTGGACTACTTATTCTGTACACTTATTTTACATGCTTCTTTTTCGCACTTTTAAAATTCTTACAAATATGACCATCGTTATGAAGCAGTATGCTATTTTGGATCACTACTTTGGATTTTCCAACGGTATTATATTCTAAACCTCCAAAATTACCTTCTTTAACAAATGCAACAACTCTATCGTCGGCATTGCTGTCAATTCGGAAGTGCCCCTTCAGCGAACAAGGGATATTGCCCCGTCAGACTACAACCAAACTTTCTTAACAATGCCCAACGTATGTACTGTACAACGTCCGCGTATTATGAAAGCATCATTGCTCGGTGGAACGGACTATTGGTTGCTTCCGAATTTCCATTCCAACGAGCAAGGAGAATGAGAAATTACGCCGTCAGTAAACACGAAACTATTGTAACAATACGATGCTTGGAACGTCATATCAAAGGATACTGTTAAGCATTGTTGTTCGGGCTTTCGGAAAATAACAAATGAGAACTTCATCCGACAACGGTATTTCCGTTCGGCGCTGCTACACTAAATGAAAGCAGGTAATAAGGAAATTATAGCATCTTTATTAATAAAATCGAGTTGTCGCGTAGGATGGACGGCAACGAGACGACCACAAGACGGCCGCCACAAGACGGCCGCAAGTAATTGATAGAGCACATATCCGTTTTCATTGTCGGATGAGCCCGCTCGCCCTCTTGCTGTCGAGTTGTCACGTAGGATGGACGGCAACGAGACGGCCGCCACAAGACAGCCGCAAGTAATTGATAGAGTACATATCCGTTTTCATTGTCGGTCGCTCGCCCTTTTTCTCAAATCTCAAATCATTTATTACAGGAATCTAAAGGTCCGTGACCATACATCCCATCTAACTTATGGCTAACTTATTATAACACCAGAAAACCAGAAGAACAGAGCCCGTACAGTACCCCGAGATAGCCCGAGACCAAGGTGCCCCCTGGGATCTACATCTCACTGAATCTCAGTGAACCTCCTTGTAGCTCTACAGAAGGACAAAACTGCACTGACCCGGCTCCGGAGAGCAGCTCCCCCTTCCTCCTGACCTTCATCCAGCAATGACAACACTTTCCTAAAATCACCCTGGGCAAAACGGAGCGGGATTCGGCGCAACCCCTCCCACCGTGCACAAGTGAAAAGAAAGTGTTCGACAGATTCATCCTCAAGCCCACAAACACAGCGGGGCGTCGGAGACCACCCCAAACGGAACATGTGAGCTCGCAGGAGGACGTGCCCCGTCCTCAGACGAGACAAAACACCGGCCTCCCGTCGGGACAACCGATCCAGAAACCGCGGCCTCTCAACCGACGGGTGGATCGCAAACAGTCTCCTCCCGAGTGTTCCTCTAGCCCACACGGCATTCCAGGCAGCTGACGCGACTCCATCCAAGACAGGTGACAAATCTCTAGCAGCCAAAACAAAGGATGCCACATGGGTGCCCTGAAGACACTGGGCCCCATGGCGGGCTAGATCATCGGCCAATTCATTCCCAAAGCAACCCTTGTGCCCCTGCACCCAGGTCAGCGAAACCTCATGTCCCGCCTGAAGCACAGCAACAAGCATCTTGCCAATACCATACACTACCGGGTGGCTGACATCAAGCGACTCGAAGGAGCGACGCAGAAACTGAAGACCAGCAGCTGAGTCAGAAATGACCCGAAACCGCTGCAACCTCAAATCAAGCGCCAGGTCCAAGGCCAACGAAACAGCGACAAGCTCCGCCACAAAAGCAGAAGGGATACACCTTAGGTGGAAACTGAGCTCTTTACGCAGCGCCGGAATTGCCACTCCTACACCCCCTGACCAAGATTCTCGAAAGAACGAGGCATCACAATAAACATCTGTAGTCAACAATGCACTCCCCAAAGTACCATTCGTACCCTGAAAGACTGATAGCAACTGCCCACACCATATCCACGGGGCAAATGGCCTAACCACAAAAGGAGCCTCAAACCTACCCAGTTCTGTACCGCCCAGAAGAGTCACACCCAACCCCGGAGAGCCCAAGGACTGTCGAGTGATAGAACTCAAAGCCCCATACCCCACAAGAACGTGAGCCAGTGGGTCCAACCTGCCTCTGGCAATAGCCCTCAGGCACAAAGCCGACAGCAATCGCCCAGCCCGCACATCAACCGGGAGCTCCCCGGCCTCTATGAGGAGAGCATTCCCAGGTGTTGAGGGCAAACACCCAGTCACACACCGTAAACCTTCATTGAGTGCAACTTGGACACCACGAGTTGCCCACCGAAAAGGGGCCAAGAACGGGAGGTGGTAGTCGGCCACAGCCCTGACGTAGACTCGATAGAAGCAGGACACTACCGACCTCTTTGCTAACAACCTATTTGTTGCCAACGCCTTCAGCACCCTAGTCCTCGCTGCCACAGCTTCCTTGACCGCGGCTACCTCAGCTTTCCAAGAAAGCTGCGGATCCAGCCTCACACCCAAATACCTCACACTGGAGGAGGACGACACAACAGTCGCGCCAACCTTAATCGTCGTGTGCAATTCCGAGTGCCTGCAAAACACCATCAATTCAGTCTTGGACTGCGACAGCGCTAGGCCCCTCTCCGCAAGTAGTCTCTCTCCCACCACCAGCGCATGTTCCAGAGAGCTAATCAACAACGGGAGGTCATTCCCCACCAGCCAAACAGCCACGTCGTCGGCATAAGCCACAACATCAACCAGGTGACTTAAACGGACAAGCACCTCATTCAGCGCGACCGCAAAAAGGGCAGGGCTGAGGCAGCTCCCTTGAGGCAACCCTCTGTCAGTCTTACGGACACCCGACCAGCAGCCACCAACCCTGGTAGCAAAGCTCCTGTTCTTGAGGAGTGCAAGGATCGCCGAAGCAAGCCCCCAACCCACCCCAAGCTCCTGCAGAGCAGCCATGACCCAGTCTAAATCAACTGTGTCATAGGCCGCCCTAATATCCAAGAAGACCGCCACCACTAAATGTCCCTTAAGCCAAGCACCACGAATGCTGGACTCCAAAAACATCACCGCGTCTTGAGCGCCCCTGTGTTTCCGGAACCCGAACTGCCTACTGAAGAGCCTACCCGTAACCTCTAACTGAGACTCCAGACGCCCCACCAACATCCGCTCATAGACCTTCCTCACACAAGAAAGGAGAGCAATCGGTCTGTAACTTACAACTGAGGTCCTGGCTTTGCCCCTACCCAAAACTGGCGTGAGAACAGAGAAGAGCCACGAAGGCGGGACCGGGGCACCACCATAGCACCTCTGAAAAAACTCAACGAGTTCCTCCTTCGCTGCCATACTCAGTCTCCTAATATCTCCATAAGAGATGCGGTCTATCCCAGCTGCACCATCCCGGCATAACCTAACAGCAGCAGTGAACTCAGCCATAGAGAGCGGGTCACTGCAATACCCATGCGTCGACCATTCCCCTAAAATGGGAGGTGGACCACACGGAGAATCGTAGACCTTAGCAAAATTGTCATTAAAGGCAGTTGCCATCTTCACACCGCGAAGAACCTCACCCTCGGAGTCAAAGACCCAGGAGATTGCTACCTTCGAGTCCATTGGACGAACCAAGCCCCAGGCCTCCGACACAGAGCAACCCTTGTACACTCGTTCGCACACCCTCCGGCCATATGTGGCTTTCTCTCTCCTTAGAATGAATCTCGTCTCCTCTGCAATCCCATAGAACATAAACCACCGAATATCAGTGGGAAAACGACAATATTGCCGCCAAGCACACCTGCGATCTCTGACAGCAAACGTGCAAGCTTGGGTCCACCACGCTGGCTTACAAGTCCGAGGTCCGACAGGCCTGCGACACCCTTTCCTTTTACCCATCCCGCCAAGCCATTTATCAACCCATGAACCAAAAGAGCCCAGGAGCACTTCAGGGCGATTCCCCTTCTCCTGGCTACGACCACTGCCGTGCTGCCCCTGACCTCCAAGGGACAAAGAAATCGGGAAGTGGTCGCTCCCTCTAAGATCATCGGACACCCCAAAGGAGCACCGGTGTATCAGCTCTGCAGAGCACAGAAAGAGGTCCAAGACCGACTCTTGGATGGTCCCCCCGTACCTTCTAACAAATGTTGGGCCACCATTATGAATTACCTCCAGTCCAGACTCTGCGAGCGTTGACACAATCATTCGCCCCCTTGCACTACACTCCACACTACCCCACACCCAATGGTGTGCATTAAAGTCGCCTCCCAGGACTAAAGGCCTAGGAAGCGTCTTCAACCAAGCAACCCAATCATCCCTATTCACATATCCCCGCACATACACGAAACCTACAGTCAACCATGCTGTCTCCCACCATAGTCTCAACACACAAACGTCCATTCCCCTACAACCGGGACTTGCAATCAAATAACCCGCAATCCCATCCCTTAACATAACCCTGATATTCGTACTTACACCGTCAGTAATGCATGTAAAACCACTGACACCAATCAACACACCTGGGGGCAACTTGACCTCGAGCAAACCCATTACATCCATTCTCCCACAGAGTTCCTCTATTTCACTCAACTTCCCCAATGCCCCCCTAGTATTCCAAGAACAAAGATTGAAACTGAATTAAATTACCCAAACTCACCCTTGTCCATTACCCCACTGCCATCACCGCCATCACACTCTTCATACCCATCCCCAACTATTCCACCAGCAGAGGCTGTCACCATTGTGTCAAATACAGTACCCTCTAGACCACATACCACTCCCACTTCCCCAACTTCCACTTCCACAACACCTATTACTGCAGAAGCCTCCTCCACCGCTCCACCACATTCTACCCCACCCTGATCCTCCACCTTATCAACCAAAAGTTCAAGAACACTTTCAACAAAATTTTCGACCCTAGTCCCATTGTCACCAGCACTACCGTCTCCACAGACACCCCCCACCACCTCACCAGACTGCACATCCATATGGTCAGTAGCATTAATTGAAATCACCTCTCCCACCCCAGGACTCAAAGCACTCAAGACAACAGCACCAGTTAGCTCCTCCCTACGACTTCTCTGCTGTGGTGGCGACCCTCCCCCACTTTTACGCCTTGACACACGTTTCCTCTTTGGAGGTGGAACCACTTCCCATTCCCCCTCCGGCACCACCTCGACCGGAGCAACAACATCAGCATTAGGAGAGACCGCACTAGGTACCACTTTTCCACAGGTACCAAGACTGGAAATCCCCGGGCCCCCAACACAAACACTTTCAGAAGTCACAACAGTCGGCACAAGACCAGGCACCACCTTTCCGGAGGCGACAGGAGGCGATTGCACTCTCACCGGCGCTGCACTACTTTTTTGATGTTCACACGGGAAGGAACGGGGTGTATATGCATCGCACTGTCGACAAAAAGAACTGGTGCATGCCTTTCTCACGTGCCCACGGAATTTGCACCTTAAGCACTTGGGAGGGCGCTCAGGGATCATTAAGAGAGCAGCAAAACCCCTAATCGTGACGACGTCTGGAACTTCATCTAGCAGAACGCCTTCTCTTAGTCGCAGGGTTGCCTTTAACACTCCATTGTAGATGTGGGTGATTCCATCTACATCATGGACCTCACGGCACAGGCGAATCACTGAACCATACTTTGACAAAGCCGCCACCACGTCATTTTCAGCGACACCGTACGGCAACCAATGAATTCGCACGGAAACTGTTCGGGAATGCAAGTCCAGAATACGAACTTCGTGACCATCCAGTGTTAGTCCCTTCTTCATCACCATATACTTGGAGTCCATATCTTTAAAAGCCACTTGAAACAAATTTCCTGCACGTAGTGCACAAATGGCCACAACATTGTGGAGGCCCACCAAACTCTGCAGCGCATCTCGAATAGAGTGGACTGTGTATGGGCATCCACTTTGGTCTGCTAACAAAATGATCGCCTTATCCATGTTTATATTTGCAAAGCTCCCTTTGTATAGGCGCTTGAACCAAGCAACATCGCGACTATTACAGTGCAACCCCAAATCGTCACCTGGTTCCAACTGCGGTGCTAGAGCGGATTGAGACTTCACAGAGTCAGCAAAAGAAACTTGCTTTACACCGGCCACCCGGTCTGTCAGAGACCTTGTAGTCGTCTTTCCACCTGGGAGCCTGGAATAAACTCCACCAACCACCTGTCCAATCTGACCTCTGCCGGCTTTGTCTCCTTCACCATCTCCATTCGCCCACTGACGGTTCCGCAACTGCGTCAGGACTTCTTGTGGATCTCCTTGAATCTTCTCTGGCGTGAATCCCATAGAATTTAAGTCCACTTCTTCAATGCCCTCATCTGCTGCCAACTCGCAAACAATCTTGTAAAGGTCCAATGGCACAGCCTTACCACGAACATGCTCCAATGACAGCAAACCACTATGCTGGAGGTTACACAAAAACTTACGGACCTGAACTGGCACAACAGTGTTCCTATCCCTATCTTGCCTATTGTTGTCACTCATATTGTCACTTGCATTGTTGCTCTCCATATTGTCACCGTGCCGTCCTTCTTCTCCAACAACATACTGGTTCAAAATGTCAATGTCTATTCCCCTCTGCAAAGCTGCCCGTTTCACCATTTCATACTCACTGTTAGGAACAACACCAGCCAGCACTTGCCGACCTGTCAAAACACCTCTCTCCTGAAATTCCTCCAGCAATAGTTTCACCTGACTCACCATTGCCCGCTCTTCCGTCCGAACTCCAAAGTCTCTTATATCTTCCTCTGATACTCCACGTTTATCAGCTTCTGCCAGTACAATAGCGAACTTCTCTGCCGACACTATCCCTGAATTTATATCAACACTGTTCAAAACTTTAGATTTCACCAGGTCCCTTAAGATTTTCTCCACATCAGCCGCCATCTTTTTCTTTTAACTTTTCTTTGCTACCGTGGGAAGAATGAGCCCGCTCGCCCTCTTGCTGATTGTTGAAGCTTCGTTTGTTTAATCCTCCCTTACAATGTCTCCAATGCCTATTTTTTTTATTTCCAGTGTACAAAGGCATATTTATTATTTCACATGCACTAAGACGTATTTATTTATTTCACATGTACAAACGCGTATTCCAACCATTTTTGCAGGAAACAATCATATGTAATGTAAGTGTATGGACTCCGGAACAAGGGATACTCTGAATGAGAGAGTGAAGCAAACGAAAAACACCCTTTCCTAGCCAGGGTACGCAAAAACACATAGACGGGATACACGCATTCCGTAACAAACACATGAGGCAGGAAATCGTCGCAGTGTTTTTAACGGTGCATCAAACACCACCCGTGCGTAGCACGGGCTTCAGCTAGTGGATTTTTTAAAAATGGGCTGGTGGGCTGGTAGAGCTACGTCCTCACAGGTGTAGAACATCTTTGTGGGCTTCGCCCCCTTGGACGATTCCACGCCTGCTGGGACGTTGCTCTGCCAATTTGTGCATTAAATCGCTTACACCGGCCCATTTTTGAAAAACCCATGTTATAATTTCCTTATTAAAAGTACTGTAAATTAAACAAAAGTATGGTCATAAGAAGCTTATAGCCGTATTTTTCCAACAATGGTCCTATAGTAAGTGTTTTTTTTTTTGTCCCACCTTTTCTTTGACCGATTCCTAGGACTTTAACCATTTTTTCAGACGATGTTTCCTTCCTTGGAATCAGTCAAAGAAAAAGTGGACCAAAAATAACGTATCAGTGGACCATTGTTGCTCTGGACTCATAGGCAAACTTTATAGACCCTCCCCATTTATTCTTGCCCCCCCCCCCCCCTCCCAAATCTTTGACCTTTTCGACTGTTTTGGTCGGTGTGGTATTTTTTAGCCTACTTAACTGTCGAATTATTATAAGCTTTGCTTAGTAGCTACATATTACACTTGTTAAATGGGAACTTCGACTTGCTTATAATATATTGCACTTTGAACATGAAATTTACACACCGTAAGTTAGTTCACTACCTGAGGCTCTTAAGACGATACTTTCGGCATTCTTTTTCAATGCAAAAATATCAATGATGTGGTCCACGTCCATATTTCGACGCCTGACGGACCCCGAGTTGCAATGCTTACCTAGCCTTCCTGTACGTTACGCCACTGCCAATGTGCACAAGTGAAATTGGAAAAGCTCCAGTGATAATAGTACCCACCTGTGCCGAGAATTTGGTTTATGTGTAATAAATGTTGATGCGAGCATTGAGCTGTGGGATTCTCCAATTTTTAATAAACATCCCTACTGTTTGACATCACGACGCGCCTTATTATTAAACATACCATCAGCTGCATTGTTTCCTTTATTAATTCCTGTTCCTGGGGCGTCAGTGTAGGTAGCAGCAACATTGGCAAATAGATGAATTTGGGTAGCAGCAAAGGCGAAAACCACATAAAGAACGATTAGTCTTCTGGAAAACATGGCGTTGGCGGCTAGAAGATATGTTAGCAGGTACAGAAAATCTGTAAGAAAATGTGTAATTAGACAGATTTATTAAAAAGAAATAATTTGTTTAACCTACTGATTATGTAAAAGATTGTTCCTCACACACGCGTAATATAATAAAGTACACATTTGGTGACTCAAAAGTGGGCCAGGTTAATGTGTGCTAAACCTAAAAAAAATTAAAACCCTATAGGGCAGTGACACGACGCAACACGACGTAGTATTATTGTCTATAACTCTATGGTGGAGCCAGTAACTGGGTTAGCTGCCAGGAGCACTGGAGGGAGAAAGGAAGATCGTCGTATTGAAGCCAAAGCTATTAGACTGGATTTCTTAAGCCTATAACGCACGATTTTTGTTGTTGGAGAAAACGAAGTTGTTTTAAGCCTAGAAATACGCTCTCAAAGCACTGTCTTGACTAGAAGTGCCGTTGTTTTCCGTTCCATTTTAATCTAGTGCACCTTGTAGCTATTACCCCCAAATGGTGTCTCGTAACCAAAATGACGTCACATGACGCTGCTCTATAAGACTAAAAAGATTCCAACAACTCACAATCAGCAGCATACACGTAAACAATACTTAAAACAGTTAAACGAATGCACTGTTCATTTTGCACTTTCACACTAGAGCGTTATTTCTTTGTTTTGTTGCTGTAGTGACCAGAAAACCACAACAGTATTCCGGGCGTCTGGCACTAAAGTGTTCGTTACAATCTTCGAGTGCTTCGAGCTGCGCTGCTTTCTGCGCCGAAATTGGCCTATTCCAACTTTGGTTTGGATGAATTGCGTAGTCCGGTAGTGAGAATAGTGAAGTACAAATTTTAAAGCATTAACGACAGTGTTGTGCTTGCTCGTTTTCGTTGTTTGAAGTCGCAGATTTATGACGTCGTGTGAGGCAGAAGATCTGTTGTAGGTCATCACTTCCTTGAATAAAAATTAATCAGAAAACCAGTGTGGTTGCCGCCTAAAAACCATTAAAAATCAAATTTTCCCTCAGCTTTTCCCCTTAACAGTTTTGAGTTATATTATTGTTGCAATATCGCCTCGGGCAGGATGGAAAGGGAAAACAAAAACATGCTAAAAAGGATGTAAAAAGGTCAATTCGACAATTTGTACAGGATGGGCCTTTTGGGGTTGGCCGTTTTATTGGAGCGGAGCGAGGCCGAAGGCCGAGAGAAGCTCCGCTATGATCACACTCCAGCGTAATCTTAGACCGCGCATTACGCGAAAACCACAAGGACTATACAGTCGGATTCCAATTTTTTTTTAATTTAAGGTATTAGCAAGTATATGTTGTTATGAATATATTTAGGTCTTCACCGTATTAGCATGCAAGACGGTACGAACTTAACTTCGCCTTCATGTAGGCTAGCAATTCTACTTAAATAGTAGTGTTAACAAGGAACGTGGGGAGTAAAGTGATATCATATCAAAAAACCAAAACTGGTAAAAGGGACTACCAAGTTCCGAATGGTTCGGCCCTTCAAAGGAGTGATATCAACACACCCAAACATTTGCCTAGTAAATCGCACCGACTAATAGTTCGAAGGTTAAATGCTACTTTCGGTAACAATGTTCAAATTTTCATTTAACGTCCAAAGTATTATTCGGTGTGATTACTTAGCGAAAGTTTTGGTGTGTTGATATCACTCCTTTGAAGAGCCGAACCATTAGGAACTGGCGGTCTCTTTTACCAGTTTTGGTTTTTGATGATGTCAGTTATTTTTTTTTTAATTGAGTGTTAGACTCAACTCAACTATCCAGCAGATGTGCAATAAAGTGCCACGTCAACAATACCTTGATTGGTAATTTTTCTAATATTTGAATTTCATATTTCACTACTTTGAGAGGCCGAACCATTCTCAACTTAGTCGTATCTTTATCAGTTTTTGGCTTTATTTTGACACTTTGTTTGTTATTCGTGAGTTGGACGTGGATACATTTTATTGGGCAACGTTGTTTAGATTTGCGACGACACACTAGTGTGTGTCTAGATACGCACGTCTGTTTACACGTTGTCATTGGCCGAAGTTTGCCCTTCCAATGAGAGACGATGCCGACAATACTAACAATGGTTATAACAACACTTTCGTATACTTACGCGCCTTCCCACGCCATTCCCGCTACTCCCCCAGGCTGTAAACCAGAAAAGGTATGCAGTTCGTATCGTACTGCAGCCGTTGGTCAAATTTCATAGCTGGAAGCCTTCCCGCTATCTCGGTATCGGTGAATAATCACCCTACGGAAATTAACATGGGGATGAGCGGACTAGAAGAAGAAACTAGTTGGAGCAAAGCTCCGCTATGAAGACACTCCAATGTAATATTAGACCACGCATCACGCGAAAACTACAAGGACTATCCAAACCAAACTTTGCATGCAATAGCACGGGAGTCCGGACATGGTTTATCAACAACAACAACAAAAAAAGCAGAATGGGAAACAGATCTAAGGAACGATCAGGGGGCCAAAATGGACCAATAGCCAACAGCGAAAATCCAAACAACAACGAGACAGCGAGCCGTTTCTTATTGTTAAAGGCATCATATTGTTAAAAGATTGATTGTTGCTGATAAAGAGTGTACGGCTTCGCGCCATGGCCATAAATAAAATCATCATTCTGGCATCACGAGCAGACGTATCTGTGAACTGTAAGCAACTAAAAGCATATTTTGTAAGGCTGGCTGATCCGGATTACTGATTCAAAATGCCTCACGTAATTTCTTACTGACAGTATCTGCAGAAATCGGGAACGGTAGATAAAATCCAGATTGAACATACTATTTTCACTTCTCATCGACCGATTTTGACGTTTGAATACACCATTTTGAAGATTTTTTTTTTTATTTTACTGGGGAATTTGGCCCCGCTACCCTGGCATCCTTTCCCTGGTTGGGATCACCTTTTAAAAGCCAAACAGCCAAACAGCAAAGAAAGCGAAGCCCACTTTATTATGTCGACAGAGGAAGTGACAACGGCCCTAGTTATGTTTTATACCTAGTCACACGCCAATATGCCTCATCAACCAAGGCGACAAATATCACCATTCTGCAACAATCATCAGCATTCAGTGTAGCGCACATTTATAGCCTACCATTCTCCAACTAAAATATCCATCTCGTTGTCTACAGTGGGACAGATAACCCGGTTTGGATTCAGCTCCGTTAAACAACAACAACTAGGCGGCCCTTTTACCAGTTTTGGATTTTTGATATGATCGTTCTTAAGTGCATAATAATAACTAGCGGAGTCGCTCGCTTTCGCTCGCTCATTCTGCGTCGTCTCGCTACGTTCGAGGAGATTTCTTGCTGCAACACTTATGATACAGACAGACCTTCCACATAAAGAATGATCAAGAGTGTAGTATGCGATATCGGTTATCTCTAGAGAAGGTCAAAATTATTTTGTTACGTCCAAGGAGGCAAGCAAAAAGATCAAGCAATTTAGCAGAAAAGCGCTGTTTCTCATGACAAACGCTGATTTTCGTTCGCTTCGCTCACTCAATCAGCGCAGACATTTCCTCAGAAACGTGACTGAATCAATGTAACCACCAAGAACCACCACATCACTTGTAATTTGTGTTAGTATACACTTTATATGGGTTTTCTTGTTTTACTTATTTTAAGAATATTGTTCGTTACGTCCTGCTCAGTACAGACTTTTCCATGGGTGTCTTATCACTTCACTTTCTGATGATCCCTCACTTGGAGAAACATGTGCAGAACGTCAGATGTAATCTCCTACGAAGGTGAGAGATGAAAGATTGACAGAGCAAAGTGAAAAGGTTTAGTTTACATGGAAGTCGCTCGCTTTGCTCGCTCAATCCACGCACCTCCGTGCTTCAGAAACACGAATGTTTGACACCGAAAAACCGAATCTATTTTGATTTTTCCATGCATCAAGTCAGTTAATACAAAACCGATTCTAAGAACTATATGTGGTGTTTTGCAAAATACGTTGTCCTTTTCGGTTATTTTTTCGGCTCATTCTGCCGCATCGCGCTGCGCCCCAGATCATTTCGCTTCGCTCGAGGAGGTATTCATGAACAAACTATGACGTCATGAACAAACATCAAGAGGGTTTAAAAAAAAACTTGGACGTTACTTTTTCAGGGTTTTTCGCGTATTTGAGGGTGATAATATCAAGTTACAGCGATGAAAATAGGCCTAACCGAAGCGCAATTTAATTATCTGTCATTTGGTTCAACTCCCATCTTTGTAGGTGCTTTGGTTCCAGAGGAGTAGTGGAACAAACACACACTCACGCACATCGTACGTCCTTAATGATGTAGACTAGCGGAGTCGCTCGCTTCGCTCGCTCATTCCGCCACGTCTCGCTACGCTCGAGGAGATTTCTTGCTGCAACACTTATGATACAGACAGACCTTCCACATAAAAAACGATCAAGCAAATTATAAGAGTGTAGAATGCGATATCGGTTATCTCGAGAGAAGGTCAATATTTTTTTACGTTCAAGGAGGCAAGCAAAAAGGTCAAGCAATTTATCAGAAAAGCGCTTTTCTGATGACAAACGCTGATTTTCGTTTGCTTCGCTCACTCAATCAGCGCAAACATTTCCTCAGAATCGTGACTGAATCAATGTAACCACCAAGAACCACACGTCACTTGTAATTTGTGTTAGTATACACCTTATATGGGTTTTCTTGTTTTACTTATTTTAAGAATATTGTTCGTTACGTCCTGCTCAGTACAGACTTTTCCATGGGTGTCTTATCACTTCACTTTCTGATGATCCCTCACTTGGAGAAACATGTGCAGAACGTCAGATGTAATCTCCTACGAAGGTGAGAGATGAATGATTGCGAGAGCAAAGCGAGACACACATTGAAAAGTTTTAGTTTACGTGGAAATCACTCGCTTTGCTCGCTCAATCCATGCACTGCCGAGCTTCAGAAACACGAATGTTTCCGTGCTTTAGAACCCAAGAAAATGACGCCCTTTTAAAACCAGGTCTATGGGTCTGTTTTTTCATGCATCAAGTCAGTTGATACACAATCAGGTCCACCCATCTTTCCATCCAACCTTCCTTCCTTCCACCCTTCCTTCCATCCGTTCTTTTTTCCATCGTTTCATCCTTCCTTCCTGCCTTCCACCCATCCCTCCTTCCATCCATCCATCCTTCCTTCGTTACATCCATCCATCCATCCTTCCTTCTATCTTTCAAGCTATCCTTCCTTCCATCCTACTTTCATTCTTCCCTTCATCCTTCCATCCATCATTTATTCTTTCTTTCCATCCATTCTTCTATCGTTCCTTCCTTCCATCCTTCCATTCATCATTTTTTCATTCCTTCCTTCCTTCCTTTCTTCCATCCATTCATCCTTCCATTCTCACATCCTTCCTTCCTTTTTTTCCTAGTTCTTCAATCTTTCCTTTCATCATTTCTTCCTTCCTTCCATTCTTCAGAAACACGACTGTTTGAAACAGTTTTAAAACCAAATCTACTGTTTTGATTTTTCCATGCGTCAAGCCAGTGAATACAAAACCGATTTTAAGATCTATATGTGGTGTGTTTCAAAATACGTTGTCCGTGCATCCTTTTCCAGATCATCTCTCTTTGCTCGAGGAGGTTTTGAACAAACTATGACGTCATGAATGAACACGACGTCATGAACAAACATCATGCGGGTAAAAAAAACTTTGACGTTAGTTTTTCAGGTTCTTTCGCATATTTGAGGGTGATAATATCAAGTTACAGCGATGAAAATAGGCCTATTAAAAGCGAAATTTAATTATCTTTCGTTTGGTCCTATACCCCCATCTTTGTAGGTGCCTTGGTTCCAGAGGAGTAGAGGTACAAACACGCACGCACGCACGCACATCATCTACACTAGCGGAGTCGCTCGCTTCGCTAGCTCATTCCGCATCGACTCGCCGCGCTCGAGAAGACTTCTTGCTGCAACACTTATGATACAGACAGCCCTAACACAGAAAAAACAATCAAGCAAATTATAGGAGTATAGTATACGATATCCGTTATCTCGGAAGAAGGTCAATATTATTTTTTTACGTCCAAGGAGTCAAGCAAAAAGTTAAGATCAAGCAATTTATTAGAAAAGCACTGTTTCTGATGCCAAACGCTGATTTTCGTTCGCTTCGCTCACTCAATCAGCGCAAACATTTCCTCAGAAACTTGACTGAATCAATGTAACCACCAAGAACCACACATCATTTGTAATTTGTGTTAGCATACACTTTATATGGGTTTTCTAGTTTCACTTATTTTAAGAAGGTCAAAATTATTTTGTTACGTCCAAGGAGGCAAGGAAAAAGATCAAGCAATTTAGCAGAAAAGCGCTGTTTCTCATGACAAACGCTGATTTTCGTTCGCTTCGCTCACTCAATCAGCGCAGACATTTCCTCAGGAAAGTTACTGAATCAATGTAACCACCAAGAACCACCACATCACTTGTAATTTGTGTTAGTATACACTTTATATGGGTTTTCTTGTTTTACTTATTTTAAGAATATTGTTCTTTACGTCCTGCTCAGTGCAGATTTTTCAATGGGCGTCTTATCACCTCACTTTCTGATGATCCCTCACTTGGAGAAACATCTGCAGAACGTCAGATGTAATCTCCTAGGAAGGTGAGAGATGAAAGTTGATAGAGCAAAGCAAGCCACACATTCAAAAGGTTTACTTTACGTGGAAATCGCTCGCTTTGCTCGTTTAATCCACGCACCTCCATGCTACAGAAACACGAATGTTTGACAGCGTTTTAAAAGCAAATCAATTGTTTTGATTTTTCCCTGTATCAAGTCAGTTAGTATATAACCAATTTTAGGATGTATATGTGGTGTGTTGCAAAATACGTCGTCCGTGCATCCTTTTCCAGATCAACTCTCTTTGCTCGAGGAGGTTTTCATGAACAAACTATGACGTCATGAACAAACATGTAGAGAGTTAAAAAAAACTTTGACGTTAGTTTTTCAGGTTCTTTCGCTTATTTGAGGGTCATAATATCAAGTTACAGCGATGAAAATAAGCCTATTAAAAGCGAACTTTAATTATCATTCGGTTGGTCCTACTCCCATCTTTGTAGGTGCTTTGGTTCCGGAGGAGTAGAGGTACAAACACGCACGCACGCACGCACATCGTATGATTTTAATTATGTAGACTAGCGGAGTCGCTCGCTTCGTTCGCTCATTCCGCGTCGTCTCGCTGCACTCGAGGAGATTTCTTGCTGCAACACTTATGATACAAACAGACCTTCCACATAAAAAACGATTAAGTAAATTATAAGAGTGTAGTATGTGATATCGGTTATCTCGAGAGAATGTCAATATTATTTTTTTATGTACAAGGATTCAAGCAAAAAGTTAAGATCAAGCAAATTATCAGAAAAGCGCTTTTTCTGATGACAAACGCCAATTCCGTTCGCTTCGCTCACTCAATCAGCGCAGACATTTCCTCAGAAACGTGACTGAATCAATGTAACCACCAAGAACCACCACATCACTTGTAATTTGTGTTAGTATACACTTTATATGGGTTTTCTTGTTTTACTTATTTTAAGAATATTGTTCTGTACATCCTGCTCAGTACAGATTTTTCCATGGGCGTCTTATCCGACTCTAGTTCCGGTTTCGTTCAGGTCGCACGCACGTTTACAGCTGCTCCGATAGCAATCAAGATTTCGTCAAATCAACGCTTCCTACTAACGAATCCTTCAAGCAGAAATGAAAATAAGGTACGGTTATAATAATGTGCGAAATTTAGGTTTGGATACAATGAAGGAAACAATTTTAGTGGCCAGCAAAAGTGACGACGGTTAGTGACTTTGAATCCAAGGTCACGGCGACCATTGCGTGGACCTTTCGTTTTCCCCTCCTAGTGTCTGAATATGTCATGCCAGAAATGTGATAAACCTGTCAGCCCAGGAGAGTTCACTACATGCTTCGGTGGCTGCCAACAAAATTACCATTTCGAGTGCTCAATTAAAAAAACAACTTGGACCAAAAAATCAGCACAAATAAAAAAAACCTGGAAGTGTGAAAGCTGTGCAGGGCAGCCAAACAAGTCGCAAAAAGACGAAGATGTTAGTGAGAGTGAAATTGTAACTCATGGAGCACAAAATCAAATGATGGAAGATAAAAATAAACAGAACGAAGTAAATGTCATTTCACCGAGTGAGCAAACTACGTTAACAACAGAAATGGCAGAAATAAAAAAAATGCTGTACGACATAAAGAAGAAAGTAGATAGCCTAATGGAGTTGAAACAAGAAATGAAGGAGGTAACAAAAGCTATTGACTTTTTAAACAACACTGTAAATGATTTACAAAAAGAAAATGAACAATTGAAAGAAGAATTAAAAGAGGTGAAAGAAAGATTGGTTCAAGTGGAAAATGTGAGTCAAGAACACATAGTCACACAAAAAAAAGTGGATCAAATGCAATTAAATCAAGATGAACAAGCACAATACGAAAGAAACAGAAATGTAGAAATATCGGGGGTAGATACGTGCGAAAATGAAAATTTACACGACACGGTCAGCCGACTAGCGAAAAACTTTGGGGTAGCGAACTATAGTGCTATACAAGTGGATAAAGGTCACCGTGTGCCAAATCGAAACCCTGATCGGTTACCGTCTATTGTGCTACAATTCAAGTTTAGGGCAGATAGAGACCAGTGGATTAAAAACAGGAAAAAGGTAGTAACCAACAATGATTGCTTTGAAAATGGCAACAATACAAGAATTTACGTAAATGAACACATGACGCCTAAAAACCGGCAATTATTTTGGAAGGCAAAATCATTTGCCCGTGACAATAATATCAAATTTGTGTGGTTTGCTGATGGCAAAATTAAAATGAGGGCGCAAGAAGGTGACAAAGCAATCAAAATAATAAAAACGGAAAATGACTTAAGTGTAAATGGCTGAAAATAATGAGCATTCAAATGTGATTTGTGAGGACTCGGTTGCAGTTCCACAGCTACTGGTAAAATATAAACTTCATTGTAAGGAAAATTTTAAAGTAATACATGTTAACATACGTAGTTTACGGAAAAATTGGAATTTGTTACAGTATGAATTACAAATTATGGATACTAACTGGGATATGATATTACTAACAGAAATTGGAATAAAAGAAGCTGAAACTAATTTATATAAAATGCAAAACTATGAACAAATTAGCATTACAAGAGAAGATACAAAATTAGGTGGTGGAATTATGTTATTTTATCAGAAAAAATACATTTGTGATCACACAAAAATTAAATTAGATACCAACGACTGCCTGATAACCGAGACAAAGTGGAATAACATTAAATTAGTACTTTTATCACTGTACAGGCAACCTAGAACAAATAAAAAAAAATTTGCTAAAGAACTGTCGAAAACTCTAAAAACTTATGGGAAATGTGAAAATATTATTATCTTAGGGGATATGAATATTGATATTATTGATCACAAAAATAAAATGAAAGTAAATAGATGTGAAGATTACGAAACAAAAGTGGCACAATTAGGCTATGAGCAAAAAATTAAAACGGTTACTAGGCAAGAAATAAAAAGAAATGAAGTAACTGAATCATGTATTGACCATATCTTAGCTAAAA